>JANHGB010051787.1:45885-83229 GCA_026283785.1 Coracopsis vasa | reverse complement strand
CTCCGCGGAGCGCGCCCCGCTGCTCGGTGTCCCCTCGCAGCCAGTGCCCTCCAGCTTGTACCCTCTGCTCGGTGCCTCTTTACACCCCGTGTCTCCTCTTAGCACTCTCCGTGGTGCCTCTCATTGCACCGCGCCCGCGGAAGGGTCCATTTACCTCCCGCACCCAGTGCCCACTGCACGGAGCCCTTTTAAAGCGGTGTCCCCCCTTCCTTGCAGCCGCTGTACCACGCATCCCCTTATAACCGTCTCGCATCCGCTTTCAACCGTCTCACATCCCCTGCACCCAGTGCATGGTGCCCCCTGAGCCCACTGTGCTGTGTCCCCCTGCACCCCGGCGCGGTGGCTCTGCTTTCCCCCAGCCCAGCACCCGGTGTGACGGCCCCAGCAGCGTTCACACATGGATGGTGATTTCTCAGGCGCTGAGAAAGGGCTGAGCCTCTCCAAAGGGCTCCCTGCCTGCGGTGGAGCCACACAAACTCCTGCCAGCAAGCTGGGTAAAATGGCACGTTTGGAGTACGAGTGATCCCTGAGGACTCGGACACACTGGGGGGTGCGTTAGGGGCTGCTCTGTGCTGGTGACAGGCAAGGGCTGACTTCATTGCAGTAGTCTGCACAGCGTGGGCATCCTCTTGGTCCTGCTTCTCCGCTTACAGGTGCCTGCTGGGTTTGCAGTGAGGTGACAGGTTTTAGCAGGCAGCAAGGGCTCAGGTCATATCCCTGCCAGGCCAGGGTGCCGGCAGCTTCATGCTTCTGAGAGGGGGGAGATGGAGGCTTTGCTCCTGGAGAAGGAAAAGTTTCTTGTATCTGTTACCAGCTGTAGCTTAGAGAAGCTCCATGACCACATCAAACCACATTGAAAAGCTGCAGCTGGGTATGGGTATTCCTGAGGCTGGACCCGCCAGTTTGGAGAAATCCCCTGAAATTCAATGGATTTCAGAGCGCTGCCGTGAAGGAGAGCGGGAGGATGGATCTGAGGCACGGCAGGGTTATCTAATGAGCGGGGCTCGCACGGAGCAGTGCGCCAGAACACTGCCTCCAACACCACGTGCGTGCTCCGGCTCACAGACTCCTGCTCAAACACCTGCCGGGAAGGACAAAGCCTATCGTTCCCCATCGGTTCCTAGCTGAATAGGAGATGTGAGGAGAATAAGGTACATCTGCCTCGTTACGGTTCACTTGCTTTCCTCTGTAGCCAAATGTTAAAGCTGGAATTAATATTTCATGCAAACAGCGCGCAAATCAGTGTATTCTGCCCCAGTGAATTTGACTCAAACTTCATCTTTGACCTGTTTTTACCCTTGCTACCGTACATGCTGCACTCAGATTTTACAGGTTAAATGTAGATACTCGAGGGGGTTTATTAGTTACCTCTGACAATTTTCAGGTGTTAAGGTACCTTCTTGTGTCCTGGACTGGATTGAGCAGTAGCTCAAAACCATGCTAAAGAGCTGTGCTAGTCTCGCAAGGCAATAGCTGCTGGGGATGGTGATAACAGTGCAGAAGTGAACTGCAGGAGAAGGGGAATTACTTTGTCCTATGTTAAGACCAAGCTCTATTTAGGCTGGGAAGTACAGAACAGATGATGCCAGATGGGTGTCTGGGTGATTTCTTCCCTCTGATAGGTGTGCTTTCTGGGGCAAATACATCTCTCTGGCTCAAGATGGTGCTGGTGGAGTTATGAAGGGATTGATTGTAGAGCAGGTTTGTGCTTATGCCATCTAATGAGCAGCAGTGAGTAGAAAACACCAGGTATTTTCAGAGGTGTTGGTCAGGAAAATACCACTGTGTGGGAAGTGAGAACTTTAGGAAGAATTATTTGATACCCACTTTACGAAGCAACCAAGAAATTAGAGCTCTGTGATGCATTTCAACCAAATATTTGAAAACTAGGAAGCGTGAAACCATAGCAATAGAGAGCTCCGCTAACCTTTGAAAATGATATCCAGCAATTCTCTGCAGTAAATAGAGCACAATGTCAACTGAGCTTTTACATCTCAAATACTACCCCCTCACAGCCAAGCAGCTTTCAGCACAGGCAGGACTGTGTCTCCAAGCTGCATCCTCTGCTGCAGTTCCGCTATACGTTTGTGTTAAACAAATCAGTGATGCTGGGCCAAATTAAAGTTCAGCAAAACGAAAGAGGGCTATAATTCAAAGGCAGCTCTTGTTAGAGTGCTGTCCAAAGCAATATAATATTGAATGATTCTCCAGATTTCATTACCAGTGGAATATCCTGCCCAGTTTATAAATCTAACTTGATTATTAATGTTTTTATTGTTCTCCATTAGCTTCTCTAACAAAGAGAGCATAAAACAGCAGATGGAACGGAGCTTGACTTGAGTGTTGCCTTTGAATTTTAGTGCTTTGCTTTTGAGATTTACTACTTTGCATTTTGCTCTGCTGCC
Organism: Coracopsis vasa; assembly: GCA_026283785.1. Classification (NCBI taxonomy): domain Eukaryota; kingdom Metazoa; phylum Chordata; class Aves; order Psittaciformes; family Psittacidae; genus Coracopsis; species Coracopsis vasa. Next base: position 80,824 of record JANHGB010051787.1, on the reverse strand, counting down.
TTTACAGTAAACCCCCAACCCCTCCTCACTGCATTCACAAATTGCATCTTTTTATGGCTGTTGAGTTTGAGAGTCTCGGGGGGGCAAGCAGCAAAAACTTTATATACATTGGTAGTAACTGAGCAGTAAGAGCTCTCACTTCACTGGGCTTTGAACCAGGTCTGAAGGGAGGTCTGCCTTCAAGTTCAGAAGAGCCAGCAAGCTGGGGACTGTGCACTGAAGGTGTTGACTTGGAGACCTGCTGGTTCGCACAGGAGCTGGCTGTTAAGGGGAGATGCTTTGCCTGAAGGAGATGCTTTGCCCTGGTGCTGAGTGGTGGTAGCATCACCGAGGTCACCATGGGCTCTGGTGTCAGTGTCCAGGGGACGCAGGAGAGCCAGGAAAGTTTGGCTGCAAGAGCACGGGTACAAAAACCAGACTCTGAGCTGCTCTTTCCTGACTGTGTGGTCAGGGGTGATGGGGAAGGTCTGTGTGTGCCCCCCAGGCGTTTCTTCAGCTGAGGCTTGCTGGGCATTCCTGGGGGCTTGCGTATGACTGATGCCTCTCTCAGCCTCCCGCTCACAAAGCCCGTCTGTCTTGTTCCCAGAGAAGTTGCTCCCAGGAGATGGAGGCATTTGCATTCATCGGTGGAGACCATGGACCCGCATCCCCCTCTGCGTCCCAAGCGGCTCTTTGTTCAGGGCAGGGCCCTCGCCTTTGTGGCAGCTTCTCATTTGAATGACAAGGATACACTTGAGGGGAGAGCCCGGGTGGCACAGAGCCCTGTGATGCTGTGCCCCCCCCGTCTGGCTGTGGTGGGCCAGGGCAACAGACAGAGGTTCCTCTGTGTCCCCACATCAGGGAGCGGAGGGCAGGAGGAGCAGCAGTTTCCTATGGGTCTGCCCCATGTCTCCCAGGTGACAACTTCCAAAGTATAAGCCAGCCCATGACTGGGGAACGGACTCCTTCTTGCTGTTTCTGGGGTGCTTTTCCTGCCTGCAGAGGGAAGGAGCATCCTGCTGCTGTGGCTGGCAGATGCCCACATGCAGCTGCACATTCCAGCCCAGCCCAGCCACCTCCCGTTCCCACCTGCTCCAGGATCCACCAGGATCTCTCCTATGTTGCTGCATTTAAGCACCTGGGATCTGGCACTGTGTCCCTGAGACGCGGCTTACCTCCTGATGCAAGGCTTTGGATAATTGGCCCTCTGAAAGTAAAATCCTTTTATGTGAATAGCCCGTTCCCTCTACCAGGGGAAAATAGCAGACTCGTAACCTTCTGTTTCTGCTAATGGGGAAATTAAAAATAGATAATCCCAGTTGGAGTTTCATTCAGCCTTCTGGAATGGCAAGTCTTGCAGGGCAAAATGCTCACTGGATTCCCTAAACAATGTCTTCTGGCCAATAGCATTAGAAAGGGGAGCTTTGCTTGGTCCCTCTGATATTGAAGCACTTCATTTCCTCCTCTATAGAGCAATAGCCATCCCAGGTCCATAAATTCCCTCCAAGAAAGTTAAGCTACCCTGTTAAAAAGAACATGAATGTGCTGCTGGTTACATTTTAAGTACCTCATGAAGCCAAAGTACAATGCAAACTAAATTGGCTTGACAAAACCTGGCTGGAAGCTTTCACATAGACAGGCTTCTGCGAAAGCATTTAATCAGGTATTAAAGCCTTGGCTGGTTTGAACTGCCACTTCCCTTTCAGATTTGAGCACCCCAGACCTCCAGGTACAGTAATGCAATCTCCTCCTGGGCTTGGCTGCTTTTGTGCGCCCAGCCATGTGAATTACCCAATGTAGTTAAGCTAAATTACCTGCTTTAATGAGATTCTGCCTTTGGGAAGGGTTCAGAGCAGGCTGACGGAATCCTGCTGTTGCTGGGGACTTCCTCATGCTTGGAACTGGGAATGGATAGGTGAGCTCCTACCTTGGCCTTGCTCTTCCTTGGGTGCTGCAGTGAAGTGCTGAGGGGTAGAAGAGGCTCCTGGCTGGCAGGACCCCCCCCCACCATCCCTGGTGGCAATGTGTGATGGAACTGCACCTCATTACCCTCCTTTTGCCCCTAAAAGCTCCTGGGGCTCTCCTGAGGGAGGTTGCTGCCTGTGTGTGCCTACCTGGCTCTGCCTGTGGGGTTTCATTGCTCTCCCTCATTAAAACTTGCAGAGAGGCAATGAGAAAAACAGGGTGTCCCCATCCCCTGCTGGCATCCCATGGGGCTCTCCCGGTTTGGTGTCAGGACCACGTGCATTGACCCCACTGAGGACATGGGTGATGTCATCACGAAACAGGGGGGTTTGGATGTCAGCAGCACCCTGTTTTGTCCCTGCAGGTTCATTAGTGCCAGTGGCGGCTCGCTCTGGCTCGTCGCCGCGGCCGCACGCTGATTTCTCATTACTTACTCATTGGCAAAAGTGCTGCAGGAATGGGCTGAGCGGCTCCCGGAAAGGTCAGGCTGTGGCTGAGAGAGACTATTTGTGGATGTTGTGAGAGCAGGCATGTCCCCTGCATGGGTCTTGGGTCCTCTCATCCTCCTGGAGATGACGGTGTGGGAGGGAAAAGCTCTTGTGTTTCGGGTGCGAGTCACTGCCTGTGGTAAACCTGGACCAGTGCGTTGTTGTTCTTTAAAGTGTCTTGTTCAGAGTAGAGCTGCACTTGAAAGTCAAGGATTTGCTTTCAAAATAACCCGAGATCTGACAGCAACAGTTCTCAAAATGCTTTCTTTAATCAAAACCACTTTAAATGGGTAGATTTGAGAGTTTCAGCATCTCTCGCTGCTCTGTGTGTGCAGCTGCATCTTCTTTGTCCCGGATTTTTATGAGGATTGTCTCTGCTTTCTGGGTCAGAGAATTAAGAGATTTGATGTTATATTAAAAAAAGCCACACCAAACCACATATGCAAAGTTAAATCCAGTGCAAAACAAAGCAGACGTGCGGGGGCTGAGGGGAAGAAGCTGCTGAAGGACCAGAGAGTTTTAGATGAGCTCGATGAGAAACTGCCTTTGACAACGGGTTTGTTCAAAGTTCTGCCATGACTGACATGGAGTAAATGCTGATGTCTGCTGAAGAGTGTGGTCCTCAGGTGGGACTCTGGCAGTTTGATTGGCATGATGATGTAATAGTAAAGAACTTGATTAAATCTGAGGAATTTTCTGCATTAGGATAAACCATGTGCACAGGAAATCATTCTTCCAAGAAATCTGGAGATGATCTACAGTTCCTGGTGAGAATAGTCCAAATGCAGTGATTGCGAAAGCGGCAGCATATTCAGGATCCTTTTAATATCGTTTTTCCAAGAGGGAGTTCCTGCCTGTTGACTGTCAGTGGCCTGGCTGAGCTCTTCACACTGCCTGACATATTATTTCATCCTGACAATATTGATCTTTTGGGTGGACAAAAGCAATTTTACCTGTGTCACAAGGTCCTTGCTTGAAGGTGATGGACATGTTTGGATTGTATCGTCTTGTCATTTAATAAACCCCAACTGGCATCTCCTGTGGTTCAGCTCCCTGCTGCTGAAGATCACCCGACAGCCCAGGCACTGCATGGGGTTGCTCTGCAATTCAAGCGTGTCCCATGCTGCCCGCTACAAACATCCATTGTTAAGGATGCAGCACAAAAGTTTTCCTCATCCAAAATACAAGTGGGAGATAAGAGATCTGGAATGCTTCATCCACAGGTTTGCCTTCATTTGCAGAGGTTGTCCTACACCACGGTGGGGGCATTTAACCCACATACAGCTTCCCTAGGGCTCCCATCCCAAACCACCTGGCTCTGGATTTTTCCGCTTCCTGACAAATACCCCTTGCTGGAGATGGCAAGCTACCAAGAGATCAAAAGGAAACTTCATGGACTGTTGGCTGACTTTGGGGATCTCACTGTCCAAGGCTTTTTGAGTTTGAGGAAGCAGAGAGCAGTGATGGGACCAAGTGAGTGGCTGAACCCTGGATGGACCTGAATGAGATAAAAGGATGGAAAAGACCAGTATGCGAGGAAGGAGTTCCCATGGGATCCCTTTTGGGAGGAAACCCTGGAAACACTCATCTGAGCAAGCATGCGCTTGGCTGGCAGCTGTAGACTTTCCAAAATACTGTGAGTTACAGGCTACAAGGCTTGTTCTCAGGCTTGTACTGCCTATGTATTGGTCAACCCTTCATGAAGATTTGCTTTCCTCAATGAGATGTTGTCCCATGCGGAAGTGCTACTGCTGATACTGTGGCTGCAGCGCATCTCAGGAGATGGATTTTCATGTTTCTCTTAAAGTTGAAGCTGTGACTCCTGCTAAAGACAACCCCACCATGACTCCAGACCTAATTACCTGTAAGCTCTGGAGCTGATGAATTCAGCCTTTGGGAAAGGGTGACAGGTCTCGTTTGTCACTGAGCAAGAGCAAAGCAAAGCTGTCTCTCCTGTTTTTCTTGAGACCAACATGTGCGATGTCCTCCGGAGATATTGCATCCACTCAATATTAGTTATGTCCTAGCTGGTGCTTGGTGGAGGCTGCACCTTTGACAAGGCATGAGATGGGGAGCATGGAGAGCTCCCACCAGCCCGTAGGCTTGTTCCCACCTTGTTACTTGTGTTTACTTTGTCATTGCTGTTCCTTTTTCATGCTCATAGCGTCCCTCTGGCTCACCTGCCAACAGAGGGGCAGTCAGTGATGTGCTGAGAAGATCTTTGCTCCTTTGATAAATTCTTTGCATTAAATTGGCTTTTATTTTTCTTGCTTGCTCTCCATTTTGTTGCTGCTCAGCCAATTCCCTGTCGCTCTGCACCAAGCCGTGCTGCACCGAACCTTTGCATCCCTTGTGTCAGAGATGCGTTTTTGTTCAAAGACAAGAGGAAATTGGGTTCACAAAAGGGAAATCCCTCATAGACATGCCTGTGAAATAGCAATGTGTTTTATATAAAGGCTCAGCTACAGGCAGGTAGTTCGGGACTTTTGCCACCTTTTGTTTATGCTACAGAAATGCATCCTCCTGGTCTGATCAATGAGACTCTGAAATGAGGAATAATCTTGCATGGCCTCAGCTGGCACTAAAGTGCACAGCAATCCAGTTCTTCCTTCTGGGCTGGCTGCATGTCATCTTTCATGACAGAATGACAGCCCCATCAGACAATCTGTTGCCGTTTTGGCATTTCTAATACACCTCGTGTTTTGGTACATACTCAGTGTCCAGCAGGATCAAGATAATCTAGAGGAAATCAGCTGTCACACGCCAGGGTCTCATATGGGCAGTGAATAGAGCAGCAGTGATTTGAGCAGTCTTCTACAAGCTCACCTGGGTTAAAAAGCTCAGTCCAGAAGAACCTAAAATTATCTTTCTCTGCCTAAAACCTGGAGGACCAAATGCCTGCTCTGCTGGGCTCTGAGGCATGAGGTGTAGTGGTTGGCCAAACAACCGCACCACTTACTGAAAGGTGACCTGAGCTCTGAGCGCCAGGTTTCAAACAGTAGTGGAGGAAGAAGCACTTGATGTATTTGCTCAGAGCTGTGGTATGAATGCGAGTGCACACACTTATGTTACTGGGGGGTTTACTTTCATTGTCCTATCTCTTTCCAGCTAGGTCTTCCCCTGCATCAGGGTTTCCCATAAGCCCCTCAGTGCTGTTTCTCGAGAGGAGCAGCTCCTGAGGGTTCATGCTCCCTGCTTGGGCTGTGCACAGGGGTGCAGAAGATGGAGGAGATGGATGGTGGTGGGTGCCCCTCTGGACACACTGGGAAGACCCATTCCCTTCCCCGCTGCCTGTCAGTGTTAGCAGAGCTGTTAAACAAAATCGCCTTTCTGAGCAAGAGGGATTTCTTCCTGCAATAGCAAACGTCTCGGTGAGGCAGGGCTCCTGAACCGACACCTCCTCACTCCCAGCCTCTGCAGGGAGCTCTCCTGGGAGATGTGCATCAACCGCTTTCCTCCTGCAGACAGAAACCCGAGGCCAGATCCTGTTCCTGAGCCTCTCCCAGCCTTCCTGTGCCCCTGCTCCTGTCTCCGGGTGCCGGGAAGGCGCGTTGGGAAGGTGCCGGTGCGGGGCGGACGCTGCTCGGGCACACCGGTTGTCCCCGTCGGTGTCGTGCCGGTGCCCTCTTGTGGAAACTGGGAAAATATCCAGGAAAATTGGTTGGTGCTGCGCTGGGAGCAGAGGTTGGAAACCCGCCCGTGGCGTCCTGGGCTCTTCTCCGGGGTCTGCGCCCCCAGACTGCTGCCCGAGTCCCTTTTCTATTGCTGTTATCAATAGGGGGTGTGGGAAATGGTGTTAACTTAGCCTGGGAGGCAGGGGCTCCCAGCATGCAAATCCTGTCCCATGGTACAAGACCTTTGGTCACTAAATCGCTGTGTGGCGACGGTAGTCCATGCTTTCAGTGGACAAGGTTTGCAAAGCACTTTCTGTGCCTCCTTGCTCTTGTCTGCAGTAATCACCATTTACCCTTAGCAAATACCTTAATGAGCAAACTTTGACTTTCTTCTTGACATAGTGTACCACAGAGCTGAGCCCGATGGGTTTCCTGCAGCCAGAGAGCAGGCACAGATCAACCACTGCCTGTGCTGTGCTGCTGTCCTCAGGAAGGTGTTAACCTGCTTCAGCCACCCCCTGAAAACATCAGGAGGTGAACAAGCCCATGGGACAGCAGTGCCAATGTGCTGGCTCTCGCCTCCGCAGCCCAGCACCACCCCTTCACCACACTTGGGCAGCTCTGGCTGCAAAAGGTGATGATTAATACCTGCCCTGGAGCAAACCTGCTGGTACCAAGCATCTTCTGATCCCACCAATTGCCTTGCTTCCAGGCGGCTCTGCAAGAGGTGTCAGAAATCGCAGTCAGTCTGCTTCCCATCCTCTGTTCTGGTTTCCCAGCCCTGTGGGACCCTGGTGAGCCATGTGCCTGTCTCCCACCTCCACTGCAGGAACAGCTCAGGCAGTTCTAGTCCTGTTGTTCAGGAAGCCCAAGTCCCACAGCTTCCCTGAGTTAAAGTGCTCCCTATCTTCTCCAGGATGAGGGCGCAGAGGGGATTGCTCCATTGAGATAATCTACGTCCCTCCATTATTTCAAGGGCATATAGGTCTCTATCTACATCATTGTGGAGGAGGAGCTCATTCCTGGGGGGGAGACCCACACACCATGGGACCAACATTGCTGTCTGCTGTGCTTGCATCATCAAAGTCCGGATGAGACATACTCAAGCCATCCAAAAATGAGTTGACCAGAACCGACTCTTCTTTGGGGACTGTGCAGAAATAGGGATGTTCAACTGAGGGATCACTGCTGGTTCCCATCTTGCCTTATCTTCAAGGGGCATAAGAGCTTATTAGCTAGAAAAAAAAGGGCAATTCTACTCATTGAGAAGCATAAAGGAAATTAGTTGTTTCCACAGCATCAAAACAGCAGAAGGAAGCTAGTGGGCTCCATTCTCTCTAGGCCTGACTTGCTGACACGTGTTGGGGCGGGAGGTGACCTCAGCAAGAGCAGCAACCGAAACAGCCACAAACAAATCCTTTAAGGACTCTCCTGACATAAATAAACATGGCAAACGAATGATGTTCCCGGCACTCTGCCCTCAACTGATGGGAAACTAGCTGCATTAACATAGTAGTTCAATAACCTGGAAAAGCTTCAAAAGAGACCTGCTCACCAGCCCCAGTAGAAGAGGGAGCGCTGCCTGCGAGTGTGCAAAGCAAGGTTATGAAATGTGGCAGAGCACGACACGATGGGGTAAGAAAGTACTTGCAGTTTGAATTATGAGACATTCTGGTTCTCCTACAAGGAAGCGCAGAAAGGACAATAGGTGTCTGTAGCTGGTTTTCTGTTCACCACATGAGTAGTAATCGTGCTTTCTGCAGGGGAATATGCTGAAACTCAAGATAAAGGCACATAGAGTCTCCTGGGGGACTTAGTGATGTAAATCCCATCCCCAAAGGTGCAGAACTGGTGCAGAGGGGGCAGAGGGGGCTGCTGGGGTGGCTGCTTCTGCTGCAATGGGCCACTGCCCTTGCTCTTTATGGCACAGAAAGCCTCGAACTTCACCCCCAGCCCACCCTGCTCCTTCCTGCTTCCCACCGCTTCAACCCATCTTCTGTTTTATCCTTTAATTAGACAGGACGGGGCATTACCCCGGTATTGAGTGCTCCCTGAAAGCTTCTCTCTTCTGGCAGTGTTACAGCTTTAGACGGCTGCGTTTCTCCAGCTTCTCTAGAAAATTCCCTTTGTCCATTAAACGACCTGTCTGCTAGGGCCCAGATGGCTGCTTTTCTCTCGGCTTTAGAGATCGCCTGCTTAATTTCCCTGGTGCCCTGCCAGCCCTGTGCCGGGGAGGGGAAGGCAAGCACACGGTGTGTACTGAGATGCTGCAGCCAAGAGGCACTTGCAGGGCTTCCCCAGCACCATCCCTGCTCATGGGGATGGCTCTGGGCAGGACAGAGAGGACTAAAGTTGCCATGGTCTGTGGAGTGATGGCTGGAGGATGCACGCCACCAGCTCAGGGTCTCCTGGTGATCCTGTTTCTCCCCCCTGCCCTGCCAAAACAGCACCACAATGGAGTATTATTCCCAGCACTCACACCTCTGAGAGCCTTTTCTTATTCCCAGCCTTGTGCTAGTGCTGTTCCATTGCACTTTGAATTTAACTCTTAACATTAACTCTGATTTTGGTGCGCTGTGCTTGTGATGTCAATGACCTATGCCTGTGGCAGGCATCAGGTGCCCAAAGCATCCCTGGACATCACCACTTCTGTGTGCCAGGAAAGAGCTTGGCACCCCATAAACCTCACACCTTTCGGGGTGCAGGGACAAGAAAACTGGACACACTGAAAGATGTGCAAGAGTTTTAGATCGGGGGGAGAGTGCTGAAGCCCTGGCTGGGTCTGGGGAGGCTTTGCAGAAGCCTGCCCTGCTCTGCTGTGGATTCAAGAGCAAGGAAGCACAGCTGAGAATTTCCTTGGTGCTCAGGGGAAGGTGTGTTACAACGAGGCAAGGCCTGAATATTTGTTATATATTGACTTGTAAGATGCAGCTCCATTCTAGAGGCAATGTTGTTATCAGGGAGGGCTGCCGTGTGAAAGCAGCACTCCATCAAGGCAGCTGACAGCAGTGCCCTGTGCGGAGGCAATGCCGTGTGACTGGTCACTCGTGTGTTTTGCGGCTCTTTCTACTCTCCTCCTAAAGCCACTTTCACAGGGGAAGGTCCTCCAGGAAGGCAAGCCTTCAAAAGCTGGGGTGGTGACTCAACCAACACACGCCCGCATTGATGTCTTCACTGCAGAAGCAGGCTCAGCACCCACTAAAAGAAATCAAGTCTTCATTGCAATTCTTTATTCCTCTGCTGTGGGCAGCATCGCAGATAAGAGGCCTCTTTGCTGAGGGGGTGGTGGCTTTTGTGGAATCAACCTCTTGCTCATTTTCACTGCCTCATTTCACAGACTGAGCTTTCAGATCATGTTGTGCTTTTATGTAGGAAGATGAATTTGGGCCTGAGATGGGTGAGGAATGCACATACTGCAAATGCATCTGGGGTTCCAGTGTGCTGCTGAGGTACTGGACGCCGTCTCCTACCAGAGGAGGGTTCAGCAGGGGTCTGATGCTGCTGGACCACTCTTGTTTGCCCCCACCATGGCTCCCTTTCCTGGGGGTACCACCTGCCCTTTGCATTTCAGACGTAATGCAGAAAATGCCTCTTATCTTGAGTGCGTCTTAATGAATTCATGCTGAATTTAAAGGTCACCTTGGCATGGCAGCCTTACTCACGAGTTCACTCATTCATCTTGTGTCTCAGCATCCTTTGGTCACACCTGGCTTTGGATTACCCTCCTTCATCTCTTGCTCTACCCTTTTTGGCTGGTTCAGCACTGGAAAATGATTGCTGCTGTGGTTGAGTTAGGGTGGGATGTTACTTGCAGTGTATTGAATTATGTTAAGTATCTGAGTATATGCTCTTATTCAAGTATTTGTATAAATCCCTCTGCATGCCCTTAGGTTAAGCTCTCATTTATGTAAACAAGCGGCTTTCCCCAGAGGATGCTTGTACTCAATACAGTTTAGCTGTCCAAAAGGGTGGGTCATAGGGTTCGATGGGCTATGCACTGGCTGTACATGGATTTTTAGAAAGCCCTTTACCTGCTCAGGAATTTGGCTTCCCACCCATTGCGAGGGGCTTGCAGTAGTCTTCCACCTTTAGCAAAAGACTTTGTGATCTTCTGAGCACTGGTGGTTACTTCAAAAGGGATGCCAGAGGCCAGGCAGGTTTCCTGGCATGGCTCAATCTGCTGTGCCCATCAGCAAGGCAGAGGCAGATCCAGGGATGCCAGGATCAGTGGCCAAGCCTGTGCTGGGCAAACCTGGCTGTTGCCACCTGAAGCAGGGAGCTGACCTCGGCTCTGGCAGCATAAGCCCTGTCTGGTCTGCATTAACCAGGCATCACCAGCGCTGTGACGTTCCCCATAGGTGAGCAGTGAAACAGCTAATGACTTCTGCCTTCTGACAAATGTTTCCTGACACCACCAGGGAGGTCGGTGTATTTCCTTCAGAGCCATTTGTCTTCTCTCCCTGCCATGTCTGCATTCAGACCGCATCCTGCCTTCCCTGGCTTTGCACAGCAGCCGCTGCATGGGAGATGCTGCCTGTCCTGGGGCACTGGGGGAGAGGGAGGGCTGCATTCAGATCTGTGCACACTGTGTTTGGTGCTGCTGAAATCCCCACTGAGTGCAGGCAGCTGAAGGAAGGTGTCTGTGGGAGTGCTGCTGCTGCCTGCACCCTCCAAAGCACCCTCCAACTCCAAAGTGTTGAAGAAGAGCCCAGAGGATGGTGGGGAATGAGAGGAAACCCCTCTTGGTGCATGTCCAGGTTCCCTGCCTGCCCTCCTGCCACTGCTGGAAACCTCCACCCTATTTTCTGCGTTGCTCTGTGGGTCCAGCATCCTGGGTGATGCATCTGGGAGCATCCATGGGTGATGCAGCTGCTGTGCAAGCCTTCTCCATGGTGTCAGGGAGCTGTGTTCCTTCCTGTGCTCCCTCCAGTCATGGCAGTTGCTGCCACACTGAATAATTCACAGAATAGCTGCCTGGCTTTGAGGAGCTGCTGCTGCCCACTGCACCCACAGCGGGCGGGCTGGTGCAGGTCCTATGGGACACGCACATGCTGGGAAGCTTTTCCTGGTGCTGATGGTAGGGAAGGCGGACAGGCAGCAAGCCAGCAGCCTGGGCAAGTCAGCACCAGAGATCAAAATCACTGCTATTGGGGTTCTGCTGGCACAAGACTAGGGCTCGGCTGCCTGGTGTGGGTCCCTCTTCCTGAGCATCCAGAGCTGATGACAGCGGCACATGGAAGGAAATGGGCTTTCTGAGCACTCCTGGTGACCATCATGAGCGTGCCGCTGCCCATCTGCCCATACACAGCACCTGATGGAGGGTGGCAGCTGAACAAATGTGCACAGACACAGAAATCCAGTGAGCAGCTCCCTCACCATCCCAGCACACACAGCTGTGCTCTGCTGATGAGCCCCAGCTCAAGCCAACAACCTGCACTGCAAGGAGCAGTTCGTGTGCGATGCCATGTCCGCTGGCCCCCACGCAGGGTAACATGCTTTGTATTGGATGTATCGTTAGATGGAAACTATGACCAGCTCCAGGCAGTTTTGCCTAGGAATCAATGTTTTTGTCCTTGTTCTCGGTTAAAACACTAACTTCAGCCACTTAAAACCAAAGAAAAATAAGGTAATAAATACAAGTCTCTGAGTGAATGAATAGCAAGTCCTCACAAATGAAATTAAATAAGACAGAGGAGCCTGGAATTTTAAAGTTGCAGGAAATGCCTTTTCCTGGATTTATTTCCCTTTGAAAGGATGAAGCTGCTTCCAACCAGCATAGGGGCCCCTTTCCTGGAGTGCCAGTACCCATGCAGAGGGCAGCAGGGAATGGCAGCACGTAGCCAAAGCATCTAGGAAGAGATAAAGAAGAGCTGGATCTGGTCCTGCTGCAGAAGAGGCAGAGCCTTAAGACATCACTCCCAGCTTCCCTGGGCTTCACCACTGAAGGAGTGGAGCATGGCACTGCCAAAAAGACTAGTGAAGGTGGAAGACTTGCAAGACAGTAAAGCTCTGCTAGGGAGAGCATCATCGCTTGGGAAGCCAGTGTATGTTGGAAAACATTCCCTTTGATTACTGTTTTCCTCTTGCTGTGCTGGGAGATTTTGGGCTGGTTGGGCTTTTTCCAAATCACTCCCATGCGGATGGAGAGCCGGGGGAGCCGTGTTTCATGTTTCATAATCCCTGTGACTTGATTAATTCAGCCGTATGTTAAAAACCTCATGAAACTGGCCAATTTTGCTGAGGTTAAAATCGATTACATTCATCTGCTAAGGTCAGTTTTGCAAAGAACCACTTGGTGGCTTCTGAAAATGTTAAAGATAGGGGGTAGGCTGCACGCTGCCAAGAAGAAGGCATATTTAAAAGAGATAATATGTCTTCTGTGTGAGCTGAAATGAGGAAATGGATGTTTGTGAAGCTCTTTAAAACACGGTAATGTCAAAAGCAAGGAGAGCACATTTCTTTTTCATTTGTGTGCAAGGTGAGGAAAGGGCAAGCAATTTTTTCTCTCCTCCTCTGAACTTTTGCCACCTCGCACCATAGGAATTGGTGATAATGGCTGCAAAATGGCCCAACTGGGTCAAGGTATAATTTTGAACCTTGAGTGTCTTTCACTCAGTGAGAAATTCAGATGGTTTGACTTTGACACCTTGGCAACCCATCACTGGAACTGATAGAAATATGGACAGTGGATGCCAGCTGCAAAGCAGCATTGATCCTGGGCCCTGGAAAAGGCCATGCACTGCCTCTTCTGACACCTAAGAGCCTTTTCCATTGATTCATCTCCTTTTGAGTAATTGGCTTTTGCACATCAGACTGGGAAGTGCTTTAGAAGCTGCTTTTTTATCTTTTTCCTTCTTTCTGGAAGATCTACTTAGTTTTGAACTAAGAAAGGGGAAGTTTTGAGTTGTTGGGTGAGGATGAACTTGGAACAGCAGGGCAAGGGTCCTCCGGATGCACTTGTATGTGAGTGGGATGTGTCTCAGCAGCCCAGTGACCTTGCTGCTGGATCCAGCTGCAGCCATGGGGTTGGTGCAGTGTGCTGTGGAGTGGGATGGGGTTTTGCACTGTGTGTGTATAGTCCCTTACGTAGGACAAGACCTCATGTCCCTGCTCACAAATACCGCTCTGCCGACCGCCTCCCTGGGACAGAGGAAGCTCCTGTTTAATTACTGCGGCTTTGATTGTGACAGCACGAATTTCCCTTGCTGCCTTCCGAGCCTTCAAGGGCTCCTGCCAGCAAAGATAAGGCCCCTTTGCAAAAGCTGTTTGCTCTCTTGAGGGTCTGGGTGTTCTGATGCTGGATGAAAGCATGGGGAGGAGCAGAGGGTGATGCCTGCCATGGCCATAGGACTTTCATTTTACCATCTTGGAAGGCTTCAAAAATGGGAGTTAATCCAGCCTGCAGCTGGATTAACCTGGACCCTGTCCCTCCATCTTCCTGTGCATAAATGGGGCTGGAGGGACAGGGGCCATGGTTTGGGATATGCTTGGCAAGGAGCTGAGCCTTTGGGTTTTGGGGAAGAGGCTGGAAAGGAACCAGTTGGGGCAGAACCTGCTCAGCCCTGCCTGCAGCAGTTCCAAACACAAGGCACTGCAGGAACCTGCCTGCGCAATGCTGGATTGGGCCCTTTGCGGAGCAGTGCTGGAGGTGATCCCAACCATTCCCTTTACTGACATCAGCAAATGCTCTGGGTTTGTCTGTGGGAGGGATTTGGAGGAGACTCATCATCCAGGTAATCACTCAGATGCAGTGCTGCCCGTGCTTCATTTGACATCATCAGCTGCAAATGTTTTGCCACTATATTGGTGCACCAAATCCTCTATCAGTTCAATGAGAACTGCGGCTTCTTCAGCACTGCTGGCAAAATCTGATGTTACCTTGGAATATGTTTTAATTAAGCATCTTACTGCAGAGCAGAAGGCTTGAACAGAGCCCATGCTGCCTTCCACATAGCACATGCTAAAGCAGCAAACCCAGAGTATAACCCCACAGCACACGCATGCACTCGCCTCGACTTCGCAATGCAAGAGTTGTCTCTTTAGCAGCTACCCTTAATCTTCCACTTCCTTCAGCTGAAGACACTCAGGTGCCTTGTGGAAAGGGTTGTTGGAAGTGAGGGCTCATGGAAGCTCCCAGCATCTCTCCCCTTCCACTGAGTACTGCAAAAAGGATCAGTTTCAGGAGGTCTTGGCTTAGAGGTGGGGAAGCAAAAGGGTCTGTGTGATTGCAGTCAGGCTGATCCAATCTGATAGCTTAAAAGCACTGATTCAGCAGTCACTAAAATATGCACATGTGTGCTCTCTTCAGTAACCATTAATTTATTCACATGCTTAAAACTTAAGCACCTGCTTATTTCCCATTGACCTTATTGGGTGTTAGACACAGATGCTCATTGTAGCAGGACCAAAAAAGGGAGAGCACTTACATGCTGCCATCTCCAGGTATCTGTTGTTTTAGTCTATACATTTTTAATGCAGCTTCACTAGGGGAGTAAATGTAATGTGAAAATGTAGGGTAAAAGCCTGGCTGTGTGGATGCCTGTGATGGAAGTCTTTGTTCTGAGAGTAGAGATTACACGGGTGGACTAATCTTTAATTTCCCTTTATTGGAAGGAAAAAGGGGGCAGGTACATGAAAAATTAAGGTGTTTTGCTGAGTATCTGTGTAATTAGGAAAGCTGACAACTAGAAAAATTGGACAATTAGATTGTTGCCTAGGATAACTAGTGGTGTTTCCTTCTGGTGCTGCAGGCAGGTGAGGGTCTTGCATTAGTTCTCCTGGGTTTATTTTGCAGGGATACTGGTGCTCAGCAGCTGCCATCAGTGCTTGAGACCTTTTTCATTTCTCCATGTGATTTGACATGCTGTAACAACTCTTCTCTATCCTAAATGTGGTTATTGTGATGCCAAAAGACATTGATAGGGGAATATTCTTGTCTAGCTCAATCTGTGTAGCTGGCTATGGGTCTCCAGGGCAGAGAGGACAGTGCAACTGAAGGTCTCTTTTCTTTCTCTCTGTGCAGCTCTTAAGCTGGTGTTGCAAACTCCTAGCAGGCTCTCAGCCTTGGTGTGTGCTGGAGACCTCTCTTGTATATTGATGATCACCAAGAGATGCTCTTATTGCACAAACTCCTCAGCTACTGCTTCTAAATGAGCATGTATAGCTTGGAGGAACCATATATTGTTACCTTCTAGGTGCTCTGGTACGACATTAAAGTGTCAGATGCCAAGAGAGTCTCCAGTAGCCTCATTCCAGGATTGCTGCTTTTGGAGGAATTGGTGCCTTGTTGGGTATTAAATTATTTGTAAGCAGTTTTGTTGGTGGTTGGATTTGAGAATTAAGATGTATTTGTGAAATTAAAGTTTTCAATAATGAAATAAGGTAACAAAAAGATAAAGCCATGATATGCATAATTAAAATGATACATAACTATATGTTCTTTATGTAGCTGCTTCAGCATCTCAGCTAGGTCGTTAGGCTGAGTAATCAGCCCCTAAAGCCTCTCCCAGGCTGGGTTTGCCTCCTGCTCTTTCTAAAGATGCTGCAGAGCTGCTTGGAGTGGGGCCCTGGCCAGTCCCTTTGGGACAGTGGTCCCCCCTCATCCCTTATCCCCTAATTTCTGGGCTTGGAGAGTGGGATATCATACAACAAGGCAGAAAGGCAAAGTCTTCAGACTGCTGAATAATCTTGGTTTATCACATCCTTTTGCTAGCGTATTCCTGGTTCCAGGTTTCAAGGTGCTCACAGTCTTCAGAGGGTACACTGGGGGAGTTCCATACATCCCCTTCCCCCTTGTCTATTAACTAATCTGTTTCTTGGCACAGTGTGGAGATCAGACACATTACTGCAGTAGGCCAGACTGGGAATGCTTCCCTTAGGAAAAGAAGCTCTCTCTGCAGGGGCATAGCATAGGGTGTGCTGGTGAACAGGGATGGAGGAAGCTGTTGAGAGAAGCTGAGTCAAACCCTGCTTCAAGACTGTCCCACAGCATCCTATGAGGTGATTGAAATACAATGTCCTGCTACTGTGGGGCAGGTCTCCTGCAAGGGGAGCTGGATGAGGGATTGTGGCTCTGCAGGTACCTTCCTTGGGTAGAGGGCTACAGGGAGTGTCTGAACGTGCTGGACCTGCTCAGTCGCTCTAATTAACCAAGGGGAGAAGGAAGAGCAGTATCTGAGGATGCTGCTTTGGTTTTCCTGGGGGTGTCCTGAAGATTCCCAGTCAAAAGCGCCACAAAATGAGCTCGAATAACAGCACACTTAGCCAGCTCATTAATTAAAATAAAGTGTTTTTCAGCACTTCTCCAGCTACTCCCAGCTGGAGCCTGCAATGTGCTGAAGGAAAAGAAGTATAATCTCCTGACAGTTCTTGTTCTCCCTTGAAGCCCAAAGCTCCCACAGCAGCCAGACCCACATGGGATTGTGCTACCAGCAACATAAGCAATGCGAAAGACGTCACTTCTGAGCCTTTGAGTTCAGAGAGAATAATTTAAGCTTCTTTAACCTTTCCTTACAAGATCCATTTCAAAGGGAGCCTTGCTGTAAGCCTACCCTTGTGCAACATTAAAATGCACTTATGCGCTGGGGCTCTGGGGAGGCTCCCATCCCTGGCTGCTCCCTGCTTACCCACAAACTCTTATTCCCCCTGGCTTCATCTGCCCAAGCAGCAGGGGATTTTGCCTTTGCTTCTGCTCTCCTCATGTCCCTGGATTTGGGATGGCTGGAGCTGCCTGGTGTGTGCCCAGATCCTGCCTGCACTGGCCAGGGGGACATTCAGCCCTGCTTGCAGCGCAGGAAGCCAGTGGGGCACCCAGCAGCAAAGGGAGGCGGGAGCAGCCCACCGAGATGGTATTTCTTGCTGTCCAGGTCAAGTACATCTTGTTCTGCTTGTATATGTTCTGCTTGTATATGTTGAATTTGTCATAGTTGTTAAAGTTTTCTGACCCAAAGGCCTTGCTTGCTTTCTCTCAATAGTTTGAGTTTGCTATGTGGTGGTGGGTTTATTGTTGGAAATGCTTTCATGCCAGGTTGCTCAAGATAGCAGGGCTCATCTCTGATGTTTTGGGCACAGGCAGGAGGATAGATGTGGTGGGTGCAAAGGCAGGGGAATGGGGAGCTCAGTGCCTGTTTGTTAGTGCCTAAAACCTGGGGGCAAAATCATGATGGTTTTGTGGGCAGCATCACTCTGGACTGCTTGGCAAGGCAGGTGGGGATGGCTGATGGTGCAGGTGGATGGTGCGACATTGCTGGTGCGACAGGATAACCTCACAAGGGATGCTCGTGGCTGGCACAGCGCACCTTGGGGAAGCTGCCCATCTCTTGCAGTGTGCTTGCTACCTGCCTGCTGAAGGCTTGGGGAGGTTTGGGGCAGCAGGAGGTGGTGGGCCATGCTTATGCTGCCTTAACAGCATCCATGGTGGTGAAGCTTCTACCAACACTGGTTCCTTCTTGAACCTGCCTTTGCTTTAGAAATCCCTGTAATGTGGATTGCTGCTGCAATTTTCTGTTTAGCCAGATCTTCATCAGGATCTGTCTTATTTCTGCTCTTGCCTGACACTTGCTTTCTCTTACCAAGCAGTCTGTGATAGTCTCTATCAGGGTATGCAATGCTTTCTTCTTGCCCTCTCTTTGCATTTCCTAACTTGCTTCACATGCTGCTTTCCCATCTGCCAGGCTTTGGTGGGGGGGTGACCTGGAGAAGCCTGCCCACCCCAGTGCCCCACTGAGCGGGTCCTCAGGCTGTCTTATCTGTCATTCACGCTCTGAGAGCTGGGAAGCTGCGTAACGCTCTTTGTAGTACACTCCATGGTGCACGATATACTCACTTAAACACAAAGCCAACAATAAGTCTATTAAAGTGGGCCCTGCTGAGCTGGTGGGCTGGGGTTACTACGGGCATCCGCCTGCTGCTGCCTTTGTGGTTGCAGCTTTTAGTCAGATTAGATTGTGTCTGTGCAATCTGAATAGATTGTTTTCTGTCCTTCCCTCTCCATCCATCAGTCGGAGGACGCCTTTTGCTGATCTGTTTATGCTCCGACTCAGAGCAAGCTGTGGCTGTCACTAAGGCTGGGTCTCACTGTGTGATGGGTAATGGAGAAGGGAAGTGATTTCTCAGACCTCCTCACCTGGGTGATCCCATGTGGGGGAGAAATCCTGGCTCCATTTTTTGCTGTGGGAGTTTTGGCCCAGTTTCAGAGGAGCTGAGATTTCACCCTTGCTTTGCCTGCCCTGTGCCTCCCCAAACCTGCCAGCCCATGAAGTGGCAAACTGGGAGCCAAACGAGATCAGATTTGAAGCAGCACAAATGCCGTGTTGTGCTCAGTGCTGGCCTCCAGAGAAAAGCACTTTATAGCCATGGAACTAAGAGAAAAACACAGTCCTTCAACTTCTGCTGCCCTTGCTGTGACCAGGACTTGGTTTTCAGCTGCCTCTCTGCAGGGATAGGTGTGGAAGAGCACCTGACTGCTGTCCACCAGCTCCATCCCTGCTGGCTGCAGTGCTCCTTTCCTCCCATCCAGCAAGCTCAATTAATCTGCTCTATTTGGGCTCCTGTTTGATTCTTTAGCCTCTCCACTCTATTAATTAGCAATTACTTTTTTTGGAGCTGGTCACAGAGAAACTGTTTCTTGAGTGTTTTCACATCGTGTTTCCTCTGGAGCTCTGACATAAGCTCCGTGACGGTGGCTTTTCCCTCTTTATTTTGGCAGTTTGGGTAAAGAAACATGCCTTTGTATCCAGTACCCATGTGGGCTCGTGTATCTGATGTATCAGGTGGTGGAGAGGAGGGCTGGCTTGAGGGTGAGGGATGCTGGGTCAGGCCAGGGCGGGCCCTGGTGTGTTGGTGGGAACACAGGTCTCGCTGCTCCGTCTCCAAGCCTGTTCTGTGAAGGGCAAATGTGCTCTCAGCTCCTGCCAGCAGTGTCTCTAATACTGTATGAAATGCTGCTTCTGAAAGGAAAGATTCCTTCCTGGCTGTTGTCAGTCAGCAATTAAGTCCTGATATATATGAACTGATTTGATTTCTTCCTTCCCCCCCCGCCTCATATGCCATTATCTGGTTTTGTATAGCTTGAAATATTCTTGATGGTCATAAAATTATCTTGGTCTTTTTAAAAGTCAATACTTGCTACTTAGTAAAACTGTGAGCCTAGGGGCTGGAAAAGCTTCAGGTCTTGCCAGCTTAGCTAAAAGGCATTAATTCACAGAATATATACATAACAATGCTGTCCTGACCTGCGGTGAGGGCTGCCTGCAAGATTTCTTCCCCTGTCTACAAGATGGACTTTGGACATCTTCTTTTATTGCTTTGAAAGCTCAGCCTGATGGATAGATTGGCCAAAGCCAAGCGAGGTCTTTGTATTAAAGCAAGAAAAGAGACAGATGAAAATTAAGTGTTGGGATGACTGAGATCAGTATGGGCTGGGTGAAGCCACCCCTCTCTGGGTTGTCTGAGAGCAGCGGCAAAGGGAAGGGCTCTGATATGTGGTTCTGGCTGCTGCAGGGTAACTTTACTCTTGGGGCAGGTCATTTTCTCCTGTGTTTGTTTTCCTTCCGCTGTACCTGGTTAGCAGATGGGCTTCGTGCTGCCCTTGGTGCAGCACTACCCTCTGAGACAGGAATGTCTCTGAGCGATTCCCAGCTCCATTGAGGGGCTTGCCCAGGGCATACTGGCTGCAGGAGGAGAGTGCTGCTCACACAAACCTGATCCCATCCTAGCAGCCAGGCTGTGCCCCTTGTTGGAGGGTGATGGAGCCTGAAGTAGGGAGGAAATAGAAGACAGCGGCTGGGAGCAAATGGGCAGCTGTGCTGCAGAACAAGCATTGCATTGTGCTCAGGCACATCCAAGAGATGTGCAGTGAACCTTTCCACTGGCTTTGTTCCCCTCTTCGTTGGGCCAGGCTGGAGTTCATACCCCTATGCTGACTGTGACATCCCCATGTCTGCAGGGAATTGGGCAATGCAGCCCTGAATGGCAAAATCCAATTGATTTTCCCACCCTGCAGCCTCATTCCATTGGGAGCACAAATGCTTTTATTTAGGGATCCTCAGGGAGCCCTGCATGCCTCAGTTTCTCAGCTCAGCCATTAACCATGGTCCCCAAGCCACGCTAACGGCTTGTTTGCAAAGCAGGAAGGAGAGGGGAAAGATGACAAGAGGCATTCATTTAAGGAAATAAAGAAGAGAAAGAAGAAGGAAAGGCTCCTGCAAACCCCTTACTCTTCCCACACAGCCAGCTCTGCCATAACCTCATTAAATGCAGGTGCTCGGCTGTATCCCTGTTCACAGAAACCTGGTTTCTTGCAGAAAATTCACAGGACGCTTACATGCAAAACCATCACTTTTCCCAAGGCCTTATAAATGGTGGCATTAACTACAGAAAAGGGAGCAAAACAAAGGCTACGAGGGGTTCGTTTACCATTATGGCCTGATGCATGCTGGCGGGGAGCCACTGACAGCATTGCTGCCATGCCACCTCCCCAGCAATACTCCATTGGGTGCAGAAACTGCCCAAAAGAGAAGAAAATAATATTATTTTTAAAATCCATATTTAAAAAACAAAAAAAGTTTGAATCTGAGACTAACCAGGAAATAAAAAGCCAGAAAATAATACATAACACAAAGTGCTGCTGTGAGTAATTGCTGACAGGCATTGAGGTTCAATGGCCAGGGCATCTGCCTGGGACATATGGGGCATGTTGTGCTTCCCACAGTGTAACCTCTAGCCCGTGCCTCCTCCTCCTTGTTTCCCCTTTGCCATTTCTCTTGCTAACATAGAGAGATCAATCTGAGGGAAGGACAGGCTCTGCCTGTCTGTGTGTAGCCTCTGTGCACCCCTGCAGGACAGCAGCCTCAAAGCAAAGATGCTATTGCTCACAGAGGGCTATTATTTGCACTATTGCTAGAAGAATGCTAATTTTAGTGCTGCTAGATTAAACAATGACATAAGTATGTGATGGGCAATCTATGCGAAAGCTTGAATTTGCATCAGCTTAGGGATTTACATGTTGATTTCTGTGTTTATTTTACCAAGAACAAGATTAACTCACTTTAATAGCTTGATGGCTGAAATTGGCCTAATCATGCTTTCAAAGTTACATCCCTTTGAGGAAGAGGCTGTGTCCTGCTGCTGTGGTTTTGCTTGGGGACAGCTGTCTGCTGAAGTGGGTTAATTGCACAGCAGCAGCAGATCTGCTTGCACCGAGATGTCTGTGTCCTTGCTATGGAAGAAAATAAAGGATAACGTTTACACTGGTGGCCGTAGGATGTAGAAAAAAGGAAAATAAACCACCGAACCTGAACAAAACAAAGCTAGTTTCTTATCACAGCTACTCAGGTCTCAGCATCTACCCTGCTTAAAGCTGTTTGAGAGCTCTCTGTGCTACCTTTGCATTCTCCAGGCTAGATGTACTTCAAAACATCTTCTAAAAGGCAGGCTGGAGCCACAGAAAACTGCAAATGTCTGGAAGGATCAAATTGTTTTGTTCCTTGTGTTAAAGAGAGAATAACGCTTATTTACTGATATTTTTATAGCTCTCTTGTGCTCGCTGCTGTTTGAGCACAGCAGCTCCTTCCTTTCCCAAGCAAAGCAGGAAGAATTGGTAGGTTGGTCAGGAGGAACAAGGATTCACCTTGCTCTTTATGAAAAAGGAACTCATCACTTGCACTTCTGAAGCTTGTTGCATACTTGAGGCAAAACCCTAAGTAATGCAGTCAGCAGAACCTGATGCTTTGCCTTACTCCCTTCAGGAACATACATGTCCTGTTGTCTTCTACCTTTCTGGCAGGTTTTGTTTGCCTTTCTCCATAACACTGTCTGTTGTAGCATCACTGCTCTGAGTCCTTGAGCCGCAGGGTGCTGGAGGGATGGCCATGTATGGCTCCTCATCCTGTGGGAAGGCATTTGGCTCTTTCTGGGGTATTGCCCACCTTTGTGAGCTTTAGAAACTGATGTGTCAGCAAAACTGTGGGCATTTTCTCTACTCCAACCAGCAGCACCTATAGACTCCGTGGTTGCAGGATGATGACAGTTACCTTTCTGCACAAGGTTCAGCAGGAGATTAAATTGTTCTTGTGGTATTTAGGGTGACAGAAGGCCTGGACGGTTGGCTTCCATGCAGTTAACAAATGGTACTTGCTATATATATATATCTATATATATATATATAGCCAAAGAGAATGGCAGTCCGCTCAGCATGCCAGGGCATGTCTCTGCCTCTGATGAACAGCCACCCTGGTGCTGCCGAGAGAGTGATTCTGCTCGTGACGTGATTCAGATGGTCACTTTGATGTTTTCAATCAAAGATGTTGACAGAGCTTGTGTTGTGAAGCTAAGAAGTCAAAATATATGAGTCCTGAGGAAAAAAAAAGGCAAAACAAACCTGGTGTGAGTAAGTGTATCTAATTTACCAGATGGATTTCAGCTCTGCTATGCAGGATGGTTTGTTCCAAGAGTTCCTCTCCATTTCATATTCTGCTTAGGTAGGAATGTTAGACCTTTCCATTTAAAGAGTTTGACTGGTATCAAAACCTAGTCTGTGTTGTTCCTGCTAGAATAGGTCTCGGGAAGGAGCCAGGGGATGAATTTCTGCATAAATCTCCTGAGCAGAGCAGCGTCTGCCCATAATGGAGCCATCTGCCTCGTCCTGCCATCGCCACCAGCACCCACAGACCTCACAGACATACTTTTAGCTCGGATTCAACAAGATAAAAAAGTCTATCTTCCTTTATTGCTTATGCTATAGGGGTTACTGTGCAAGGCAAAACAAGCCAGGGAAGTGTGGCTGAGGGTTGAGACCAGCAGTAGGTGGGGCAGTTGGATGGGATGCTTCTGCCTGGCTCTCAGCACGGGGTACGTGACTGAGAAGCTGAAACACCTTAATCTCAATATTTGTCTGTGCTGCAAACAGATCTAATAGGTATATAAAGTCTGGCTGCTCACACGTAGAAAGGTAAAGGATGCCTCCCGCTGTGTGGGGCTGTATGAACACCACAGAGAGGCCACAGAAAATTGGGGATATTTTCCCATTAAAGCGTTTTCAAAGATGTAAGTTTTATGATCTTTTTATCTCATCATTTGCCGCCCAGTGGGGGAGAGATGATCTTTGTGCATAACTGTGCCTGTTGCCAGCCGTGCTGGGAAGGGGTGTGCAGAGATGCAGGCTGGAGGGCGGTGGGGAGAGTGGGCTCCTTTATCACAAGCCTGGAGTGGCCTTTGATGTATAAGATCACAGACACTGGCTTTAATTTGCACATCCCACATTCCTGCCATCAGGACCGAAGTGAGTGAATTGCTGCTGCTGTAATTAAGATCAGGGTTGTATCTGAGGTGCTGCACGCAGTGGTGGTCATCTGGGTGGCCATCATATTGGGAAAAGGTTTATTCCTGCCTAATGGCTTCAGGGTGCTGCTGCCCCCCACCCATCCAAACCCACATGAACAGGGTTTGAGGTCTTCAGGCTGGTGAGAAGACCTCAGCAGAGGGACCCTGTGGCCATGGGCACACGGCATCGAGCCACCCAGCAGAAACCTAGGGTTGGGGTAACTGGTAGGTGCCCCAGGGATGCTGGTGCTGCTGGGTACCAGCCTCCTGGAGGGGTTATTTGAAGCAGTGTGGGGGTACTTCAGGACAGTCCATCCTTCAGCGCATGGCTGCCTGGTCCCCTTTCCTTTCAAAAAGACATGAGTCACAGCAACACTTTGTACCCGTGTTCTTCAAGGGAACATTAAAAGCCACCCAAATACTATTTATTGTCTGCAGCCTGTACATAAAGCATCCCCTCTGACTGAATGGCTGCTGCAGCTGGTGCCATCAGTCACAGTAGGCACCTTCTTGCTGCTCCTGGTCCAGAGCTGGGAACAAGGACTCCTGATTAGGGATTTAGTTGTCCATGGATGATGCTGAACCAAGCCTGGTCCCCCCTACCAGGCCTTGGTTTTGGGTGACAGTTAGAATGAGGAGCCCCTTTCCCTGGTTCTTTGCTGAAGCCCCCTGGCTTCAACCCCATTTACAGGAGCCTGGAGATGATCTTGAGCACCTGAAATGCCTCTGCTTAATGAATCATAGAAGGGTTAGGGTTGAAGCTCCCTTGCTGCAGCCTGCCAGATAGCTGTGTTGGCTGCAAAGTTTCCCTCTCCCTCAGGTACACAGTCCTGAGCTGTCCTAAGCACAGCAGCATCTGGAAAACTGGGAGATTTGGGCAAAATGGAAGATTTTCAAAATGGGCAAGTTGTGGGTAGTGTTTCAGCCAGGGACACTCGGGCTCGGTTTGGTTTGGATCTGACTGGCCAAGCCAGTGAAATACTCCAAAGCCAGTGGGACCTTCTGAGGATGTTTCCATCCCATCGTGATGAGTGCTGGGCAGATGGAAGTTCTCATTGCTGCAAGTGGGATGTGGGGTTTGGATCTTGTTTTCCTCTGAACTACCTGGGTAGGACATAGGCAATAGTCCTTCATCTGTGGGTTCCATGCCCCAGGGATGGGTAGTGTGGGAACAGCAGCCAAAAGCCCCTTGCACCGTCTGCAAAGCAGAGTTATGTGCTGCTGCCAGTGCCTCATCACTCGTTTCCTTTTACTGCCCCTGCCTCAGTTTCCCCATTGGTAAAACAGGACCTGTGCTAAGAAAATGCTCCCCATAGCAGCCATAGAGTGAAAGGGACACGTGAAAGGGATGCAGGAGTTTTCCCTGTGTTATGCATGTGAACAAGAGCAGTGTGTGCTGATCACCAGCAGTGTGTGGGCTCGGAGGGAGCACTGAGTAGCTCCCCTGTGGAGCTGCAGTCCTGGCAGGGGAGGAAAGAGCTGTGTTACAAACAGCAGCCTCTCTCCTAGCAAGGAAGCAGAAAACCTCTACTTCTCCAATATCCCATCAGTGTGCACTTAACCGGGATGAATCTGTGTGCCTGGAAGCAGCTGGTGGGGGGTGAGCAAGGGCGAACAAAACTGATAGTACATGCACAAACCATAGCTTGTACCCATGTTTCTGTCAGATAAAGCATTGCAAAACCTCTGCTCTCAGCCTGTTCTTCCATGTGGCAGAGCCATGGGTGCCAGCAGTGGACCTGGTGTTCCTGGGGAGGAGCAGTGGGTGGTTTGCAGGGGGAATGTCAGCTGTGCACAGCTGGAGGAATGCATGGATCCTTGGCAGGAGGAGGGCTTGGGACGCGCATCCTTGGCTCTCACTCTTGTGTGGGAGCTAGTTATTGCTGTTTGCTCAGTTGTGGTGGTTCGGTACATACACAAGCGATACTGCATTAATTCTGTATGGCTTGGCTTGCCTAAGGAGATAACAGCGTGTATAGATGTGCAGATTTCTTATTATTTAAACAAGCGTTTGGGGCAGGGGGAGTGCTGGTAAAAACCAGTTCTGTGTTCAGCTCATTTGCCACAGTCAGGTACTGTATAATTTGGATCCCACTGGGGAGGAGCACAATCTGTGGTTTCATTTGGTTTCTGCTTTGTTCTGGTTGTTTTCTGCAGAACCGCTTTGGTCCCAGGTCGTGATTAACACCAGCTCTCACTCAAAGTAGAGTCATCTTGATAGCCACAGGAAAAAGCCCTGGACTAGTCAGCGCAGGTTGAATTATTCATTCCAGTTAGGTTGTTTGAATAATTCAAGAGTTTTTGTCATGCTTTGCGAATTGCCCAACACTTTGTGGTGACGCAGGCTTCTTTTTATTGTAATCTGCTGCTGTTCAGTGGGTAACTCCTTGCAGCTTGTACAGCCTGTGGGGTGCTCCTGAAGTACTTCTGCAGAGTTCCCAGTGTTTGCACCTGAGGGCTGGTCCCCTGACAATTGTGATATTATTGCTTCCTTTGGTTTAATAGCCTGGCTTGTGAACAGAAGGCTTCTTTTTTCGCTGTTTGACAGTTGCCCACAGCATCAATAATTGTTCAAGACACTTGTACAGCTAATAGAAAGCGCCTGTCAACAAGAAAAGCTCATTGTAATACCACTGTTTTAAAGAGATTGCGGGAAGCAGCAAAGCCAAACAGGTAGCAAATATGTTGTTCCTGCAGTCACATAGATCCAGGGACAGGAGACAATAAGTGGGGCTTAATTTTCTCCCAAATGGATGCTCTATTTCACACCCCAGCACAGCTTCTGATTTATGGGCTTCTTAACATCACAATACTTTCACTGCTAAAAACTAAATGGGAAGATGCAGCTAAGACCTGATCTAAAAGCTGCTGAAGTAAACACAGTGACTGCGGCTGTTGTTTGCAGCCCTTGGACCAGTCCTAACAGAGAGCATGGTGATAACAGCATTTGAGTTCCCAGTTCACAGAGGACTGGAGTATTTCTGCGATCTCTTGAAAGGGATGTTGAGCCACACTGTGAGCATATTTAAACAGGCAGACTGTGGCCTGAGGTTATCTTGAAAACCAGCCCTACCTAGCTGGAGGGAAGCGTGGTGCTACAAGGGGGATAAAGGAAGCCACTGATCTCTGAGCTAATGAGTGAAGAGGAGATGTGCAGCTGAGCTGCTTTATGAAGGTAAAATGTTGTTGGCTGCTGTAAATGGGCAAACAGTTAAGCCATGCTGAGGCTTCAACTCTGCAGCCAGGGGTGGAGGCTGAGAGTTGTGAGTGAGGACATGGACCAGCCAAGGCAAACTGCGGTGTTAGGGGTCGTGCTGCAGGTCTGGAGTCCATCCTGGAGAAGACACTGTCCTAATGAAAGATCCAATAATAGGAGTTAGTGAGAGATTTGTTTTGATGTATAGCAGTCTGTTCAGTTATCTATCAGACGTGGTTTGTTTAATGACTGAAACCAAAAGAGTAGGAGCTCATCTCGATGAGACCGGGAGAGAATATAGATTAATGCCATTGTGTTCTGAACGTGTCATTGACTTCCACTATGTACATGAGCAAACGTGCTGTTCGGGTCCAATGAGATGGACAGGCTCATTAAGCAAAACCAGCACCTCTAAAGTCACCCCCTAAGAGAACCTTGCTGCGTAGTCTCACTTTGGTAAAGAGCAATTTGTACTTCTTTTGAAAGAATTCATCATTTTCTTGCTCATCTTGGTCCTAATCCAGCTGGAAGACGGGAGTGTTTGGAAGTTCTCTGCATCGTCTGCTTGGGTGATGTCAACAGCCCCAGACTGGATACTTCAGAGCCTCAAAGAAATGTCCAAACATCTGTGTGCTGGGATGAACCAAATCCCTGGAAAGCCCATCTTGCAAAGCCTCCCCTCTGCATGCGGAGCAGGAGACTCAGCTCCCATGGTGGAGAGGCCTTGGGAAGCCTCCTGATGTGGGATTCCCCTTGTGCAAGGGGCACAGCAGCTGCCCTCCCTGCCCGCACTCCTGCTGTATGGAGGAAGAGAGGTGGAGCAGTGATGGGAGAGGAGGGTCAAGGCACAGTCTGTTCCCTCCATCCATCTCCAGCAGATGTTTCCTGAGGAGCACTGTCCAGCTGGCTCTGCTCATAGCAGCCCCCGTCAGTGCTGGACTCCAATGAATCCTTGTGCAAAACCATCCAAGAATCCACGGACCTTCCCATGTCCTGTGCCCAGAAATCCCTGAGTTCACACAGTTTTAGCTTTGATTTTTCCTCATAGAGAAGATGTGATTTCAGGGATGAGGCAACCTCTCGCTGTGATTTATTGCAGAGTGTTGAGCAGGGAAATCTCTTTGGCTACGTGTGGACAGCAGCCGGGTACATGGGGAGGAGAGTTCTGGGCTTACAAATGCTGTCAGAACTGTATCTGGTAGCACTTAATTTAACCCTGTCACCTGATCTGACATCAGATTTGATCCAGTTGTACCTGCGGGCATGCTCGGAGTGATGCTGATGGGGAAGGTGGGTGCCAGGGGGATTTGCTCCCTGGCTCTGGGTGCTTCTGGAGCTGGTGTATAGGAGAAATGCCTCTCCTGGGGCTTTGTGTGAGCTGTGAAGGCTGAAGATCATCATTTGCAGCTGCTTCAGGAGCGGTGGATGGCAGGTCTCGCCGATGCCGGTCGCTCCATCTCTCAGGCTGGAGCTGGGTTTTTTCTTATACCTGCTTAGCCACTGTCCGTCCTACCTGGATTCGTATGCCAAGGCCGTATTCTGGTTCATCCTGTGTAAATGGAACTAGAGTGAGCCTTTGAATTAACCCAACAGCCACCACCCTCCATGAAGCAGATGAAGCTGGGCATAGCCTGAGTACCAGCAGCACAGATGCTCTAAAGTAGATTTTAAAGCACATCCAAACTCTGCTGCTGGTATTTATGTGCCATATGTTGCAATGGTAATTACTTACTGTGCTTCTCAATGGGATAGAGTATTGGGGTGGTTTAGAATCCCCCATGGTGATGTTATCAGCCTCTGGGGCAACCAGAGGACAAGAACTCATCATATCTTTATTTTTAGTGTAAGCAATGGCACCTTTCTTTGTAGCAGGCAGGGGTGGGGATATGCAGGGAGAGCCAAAGACCCAAGGTGCTGTTCAGCACAGGGTCTGGCTGGTGGCATCCATCACCAGGACGCAGTGCTGCCAGGTGAGAGCCTCTATACAAAGGAGCAGGTTTATTTTCATAAACCATGCTAAGCAATGAGTTACATGGGTTAGAGCTATTTTTGCAGCAAGATAAAAGAACGCTAATTCGGTCATTTACCTAACTTCCCATTACAGTTCAATAGACTATTATACACCAGGACTTTCTTCTTTTTCCTTCCTCAATAAGTCAGTGATGACAAAGGATACTTCACCACAACAGGCAGCATTATGCAGAGGTAGGGCTGATTTAAAAAGAAAACCTATTCCCACTGAAACTCCTTTTTGATGGTCGTGTGGAGTTTCAATTACACACAATTTTGTTTGCATCATTCATTGCCTTTGAGTGGAAATACTTAGGATGTGCTGAGAAACATCCAGTGATTGAAGGCCTCCCTAAAGCCCTCTTGTATTAAATCTCCACCAAGAAAAATACACATTTATGTTGAAAATGCAGGATAAACTGTACCTTGTTTATGTGTTTTGTCTCTTTTTCTTACCCTGGAAAGAAACCTAAACCAGCTATAGTAAACATTGTTCCGTGCTGCACTGTTCTGCCTGCCTTCTATGGGTGGGAATTGGTTCTTTGATCTTCAGTTCAAAGAGGTTGAAAAGGCTGTTTCTGTGGTCTGCAGAGAATTCCTTTCTGATTCTACAACATCTCTTGATTAACTCTGTGTTTCTGGGGAAGCTCTTGGTACCCTTCCAACCAAAGAGATGCTTAGACCTTGTGTAACATCTACCACAGAGGGCTTGAAGTTTGCTTCCAAATCACCTTGCCTGGTGAAGGACATCATCCCCCAACACCCAGGAGAGTGGTAATGTGAGCAGAGCACTACAAACAAGTGTTCGAGGCTACAGGAAAGACCTGGTCACGTCTGACAAGACCTGCAGGCAGCCAAATTGGCATCCAGTTGCTGGCTGGAAAGAAAGCCGTGCTGGAGCAGAGGTGCTCTCTCTACTGGATCCTTAATGATCCAAATGTCCCGGGTCCAATGTCACCAAATGGGTTGATCTATCCCTTGCCAAGGGACCTATTGTCTTCAGGACTTGCAGGTTGTGGCCTTTTGTAATGCCGCTGTTGTTAACCTAATCGAGCATCTAAAGCGAGGAGGGAGAGGAAATCATTAGCAGCTGCATTAACTTCTACCCTGGATTCTGCGCACAGCGTTCACTGGAATTAAATAGCTGTTTGGATTCAAGCGACTCCTCTGGCGCGGGCTAATGAAACCTGTCCTGCAGTTCAGCGGTGGCATCCACCAAACCCCTGGTTGTAATCCAGACTGCAGTTTGTTCTGCTAATGAATTAACCAGCTGATTCCGTGCGAACAATAGCTCATTAGAGAGGTGCGTGGCAAACTTCGGAAGGGAATTATTGGCTTTGCGTGGCCCGGAGGCCTTTACATTGCCCTCGGAGCATCGCAGCGCCATATGTGTTGCTGTAATTAACGGGCATTGTTCCTGAGGTCATTTGATCTCAGGAAAATGAGTGTAAAAGTGTTAATACTGTAAACCTTTGAAAACTTGGGAGAAAAAGTCAAAGAGCCAAAAGCAATTTCCCTTTCATCGAGCTGCTGGTGGTGGTGCCTTCTCTTTTCTTATTTATTCTGTAAGCTTCCAGCCTGTTTTTAATGGTAGCTGCAGAGATAAAGTGAAGCGTAATTTGGAAATTGGTTCCGGATGTTTGAGTTGTGGCTTTGTTTTAGTGATCTGGGTCATTAATTTTGTTGAATAATTTGTTTGGATTTTCTTCCCCAGTGTGTGTGAAGCACGACTGCACCCAGGGTATAAAGGGACTTCCAGCTGGAAAGGGAGCTTGCAAAGGTCTTTCCCTGGTGGGTGACCCTACAAAAACAAAGCCTGTTTCTCTGTGGTTAGCTGGGATGGACGGCAGGGTGCTGGGGTGGTTTGTGCTCCTGCTGCAGCCAGGAACATTGGGCACAGTGGGGAGAGACCTCACTGGAGCTGCCCTGCTGGAAAGCCAAGGGCCACATTCAGGTCAGGGTTTGGGTTTAGCTTCTCAGCCATGACAGGACCCTTTTCATATGAATAAAAGCAACTTGCAGCTTGATTAATGAAAAAGGTGCAGTTTGGTAAAGCTTTTCAAAGGATATTGATGAAAGGGATCTTTTGAGTAAAAAAATGCTTCTGTTCAAGCTTTGAACTGCCCTGAAAATATGGGAATTTGGATATACCAGCATCCTCTCCATGCACACCCAAATTGTCTCTGGAGGACTGTTGCAGGTCACTGCAAGTGCAGCTCCTTGCTGCAGAGAGGTGTCTGGAGCAGCACCAGTAGCCATGGCATGGAGCAGAGAGAGGTGCCCATGGGTGTCATCACCACCAGCAGTCTTTAGGCAGGATGTTGTGGGTGCTGCTTGCACCCCTGTCAACAGGGACAGGAATTCAAACACAGCATTAGTGGGATGGGAATGGAGCCAGTCTGCGAGGCTGGGATGCTGGTGCAAAGCTCAGGGTCCAGAATAGGGATCTGCAGAAGAGCCAGGGACTGGGAGTAAAGCTCTGCTTTTCTCTCCACTTGGCAATGTGCTGGGTAAACTGGGAATAGCTATCTACGCCCCTGAGAAAAGGGAGTGTTACAAACCGCAGGATTAAGGCTGTATTTTCCCCCGGTATGTTTATGCAACATTGAGGGTTGAAAAAAAGAAAAAGACCCTATTTTTAGGGGCTAAACTTTAAAAGCATGGTCATTATAATAATACAAGAGCAGGCAGAAGCATGGAACTGGCTTGGGTCGAATTTTTCTGCTTATCCTGATTTCTGTTTTGCCCTTTATCCTGTTTATCCTCTCCTTGTTATCCTGAACTAGTTTGTCTTCCTGTAAACACCAGCCTACGACTCTTAAAAAGAAATCCTCAGGAAGAAAACTTGCTGACTGAGCCTGTTTCTCGCCTGGGGCAGTTGAATAAGCCCATCAGCTTATATAATATTAATATTTGTAAAAGCAAACCTGCAGAGCTCATAAATCTCTTCCTAAAAGAGGGACAATACCTAGATCTATTTTAAAGTGAAGCAGATAAGTAGGTTCTAGGACGAAAGGGTATTGATACAAGGGAAAAGGATTGATGAAAGAAATAAAATTGCCATTTTAATCTGAAAATTGGCTCTGCATAAGTGATACCAGAGGCTTCACTGCTGCTGCAGGCAGTGCTTTGCTCTGGGTCATCACTTCGCTCTGGAAAGCCCCAGTCACTGGCTGCTGCCACAGCAGTGTGACTCCCTGGTATTCCATACAAGTGGGTTAAGGAGTTTAAATAAGTCCAGCATTGAAGCAGGGCTTGTCTGCAGATGAGAGGACTTCACTGCTATTTTTCCTCACTTTGTGCATTCTCCAAAAGAGAAAAAAGTGCAAAAAATTCTGCAGTTTGGATTCTGTGAACCATTTTTTAAGGCAAGAAGTAGGCTTTTCCCCATTATACTGTGCCACAACAGTGTGGGAACCCAGACAAGGAAAAAGCCAATATAGCTCATTTTTATCAACCAAGTGAGCAATCTGTCTCCAGACACACACAGAGTGGCTCTGTGGAGGAGCGATGCTGCTGCATCACTGTTAAGATAGTCTCTTATCAAAGGAAAACTGCTTTGAAGCAATTGCTTTAAGACCTCCTTTATTGGGTACCACCCGCGGTGGGATGGGAGCACTCAGCAGCGTGAGGGCTCTTGCTGGCAGCTGTGTTTATGTGGCACAGAGGAGAGGAGGTGCAGATGGATGGGTGTCTTTGGATGCTTTTGCCAGGCGGTGCAGTTCTTCCTTCTTTCTTGTTTTTGTCCTGACCCTGAGCACAGTGGGAAACCTTTCATTCTGTGTTGCTCAGTAGTGGAGCTGGATCAGAGGATTCCTCATGGGCTTTGCTCAGTCCCTGAAGCTTTTCCCAAGCCCATTTTTGCTAACTCCCAGCACTAGAGAAGTCCATTGTGTGGGTCCACTTTCAGTGATGGCAGTGAAACACATTGGCTGGGTCCAGCCTGAGAGACTCCCACAGTCGGGGTTAAGCAGAACAGGAGGTCGGCTGCTCTAAAGAGTTCAGAGTGAGCAGGACAAGTAGATGGGAGACCAGGAAATACCATTACAAGTATTGGGAGCCAGGGCCACAATGAGGTGATTCCCACAAAAACTGAGCTGTGATCCCCTGAGCCCCAGACCGAGGTACATATCCCGGCCCATAGCGTGAGTCATGTAATGCAGCCTTGCTCTTTCCCAGCTCATCTTGGAGCTGGAAGATGGTCAGGTCATTGGCTCAATCTGAATTTTGTGATGAAGCAATTTTTTTCCTTTTAAAATAGGGAGCTGCTGGAGCTGAATCTCCTCCTGGGATTAGGTCAAGTCATTTAGCACAGCATATTTTTAAGGAAAAACTTTTAATCGTGCCAACTCAGGCAAGAAATATGTTCAAAGAATTTTAGCATTCGGCTCCAATCAGTATTCCATTTAAACAGTTTAAGCTAATGAGAGTTGGCAAAAAAAGCTTTTTTTATTCAAAAAAGAAGTGGCAATAAGAAGGGAACGAGTTGAAGTTATCTCAGTGGAAAATGTTTTCCTATTTTTCATTTCTGGAAGTTTATAAGTTTAGCTTTTGTCCTAATTAAGGGCAAGAAAATATCTGAAGAGCTTTCACAGGGCGCACAGATAAGTGGCCAGACAATTCCTGCTGCTTTTCCTCATCTCCAAGTCCAGCTGCATTTTCCCTAATGAAATTTTCTGCCACAGCAAAGGTGGAATGTGGAAGTCCAATATTATGGATCAGCTTTGCTTACAAGAAGAGAGGAAACCAGCCAGAACCTGTACATGGGAAAAGAGATGAATGAGAGTGATATCACAGAGGTCTATAAAACTATGGAGAACCTGAGTAAGGCATGACAAATGATGGTCCAGATGAAAAATCACATGCAGGAAAAACAGGGCTTGCAAGGGAGATCAGGTGAAGGATTTGTGCTGTCTGGCTTTTTGTCCCATCTAGCTCTGGGGTGCCCACTCGTGTTTGTGCTTTTTCTGTCCCTTTTGGTTAAGAACGAGATGATGAGGAGGACTTTGCTGGACCTCACCGTGCCTTTACCTTCCCCAATGTTTTGCTGCCACCTCCTTCTCCAGGAGAGCCTGGGCAAAGCTCAGTTGTGTCTGTCCCCAGTGCAGCAGCATCTCTGTTGTTCTTAAAGGATAAATGACGCTGTCTCCACGGCCAGGGAAGAAACCAAATTAAACTCCACCATCCCCAGCAGCTGATGGGCCAGCTGCCGAGCTCCGTGCCACAGCTGATTTCTCACAGACAATCAGGGGTGAATTGCACCTCTAATTCCTGTCACAAATGTTTTTGCTATGAAAAGGGACAAATAGGAGCGCGGAGAAGGGGAAAGAGCACTTGGCCTGTTCTTCAGCCTTATGTTGAGGGAAGGTTGCAATGACACTAACGTGCTCCTAGCAAGTTGTTGGTTGATGTTGTTGCTTTAAGCAAAGAGAAATGGCCTCATTGATAAGCTGCTTTTTCTGGCTGTAATAGCACACCATCCCACTAAAATCAGGCAACTATGAAGGAGGGTGAGGAGCAAAGTGAATTGCTGGTGAGAAACCTGGCAGAGGAGAACATGCTCCCCAATGGAGAACCACAGCAAGCGTGGGGTGATCTGCCATAAAGCTCTGTAAGTGTGAAGTTATTCCATTTGGCTTGCCAGATTGGGGCTGGGGATGCTGTGGCATTCAGGGGACACCAAGCTGTGAGACATTCAGCCTCTAGAGATAAGCAGGTACTGACTTGTGGCACTAATCTGACTACAACATATTTGCGGTGTATTGACCACGGTGGAAGTCCAGATCATTATCACTCTCCAAGAGGCTCAGGAGATCAATGCTTCTTGATACAGATAAGCAAAATAGAGGGCAGGTGTTTGTGGCTTTCCCTGCATGAGGTATTATTACTCTTTGCTGGTCCTTCCCCTGAGGTAGGGGAGGGGAGTGAGAAGGAAGGTGAGAAAGGATTTAGAAAGATGATTTGCCAGACATTTAAAAAGTGGGTGTAAGAAGGAGATTTTTAGCATTTTCTCCATCAGTTTTAAGCTGAGGGCCATCCATCACCAGGAACGACTTTCAGTGTTGACCAGATTTGAGGGGAAGGTTGTTGCAGGGTTTTCTCATGCTCCCTGTCCCCATATCCCTTCCTGCTGTGGTGGAGGGGTGACAGCACCCCTGGGAAACCATTGGCTCTAGCTGGGGCTGTGTTTAGGTTCCTGGAAGCTGAGACTTTGCAGCTGCAGCGCTGGTTGCCAAGGAACTGGTGGGAAGGGACCAAGCCAAGGTCCCATCGCACATGGTGGCCTCCAAGGCAGCAGCTTGGTGTGTTGTGTCTCCATGGTGTTTTTCTCCAGGGGATGGACTCAATTCTGTGTCAAAGCTGAGGTC
>JANHGB010051787.1:0-45785 GCA_026283785.1 Coracopsis vasa | reverse complement strand
GACAGAGTTCCATACTCTCCAGCCTATCCCTAACATAAATAGCAACTCCCTCTTCCTGCCTGCCTGTCTTATCTAAAGAGCCTGTAACTTCCATTCCAACACTCCAGTCACAGGAGCCATTCCACCATGTTTCTGTGATGCCCATTATATCAGACCCCTGTAGACGTGCAGATTAGCAGATTATCCATTAGACTTTGGTAGATTAGCCAATAGGAGTTAATCAGTGATCCAATCCTTGATCTCACTCTCTCATCTTATATTTACCTACAGACAGGTTTACTCTTGCTTGGTTTACTCTTGCTTGGTTTACTCTTGCTTAACCAAAACTCTGATTAATGTCTCAGTATGATTGAAGAATTTGATTGGATAATAAATACAAAACTATATCTAAATGACTTGCAGTGTGCTTTCTGTCCTTGTCCCTGCATTGTATAAACTGAAGATTAAGTCAGCCTACAGGGAGGAGAAGAATGGTGCACAGTCAAATCTGATATGGGAGATGAGATACACAGTCTTGAGGTGTAAGCCTGGAAGGATCAGCAAAGTTCTCCAGTTTAGGTGATGTCTTTGAGCCCTCTGCATCACTGGCTATGTGTTTAGAAAATAAATGTCTGCTTTTGCTACAGATAAGTGCATTTTGTGCACCATTTTAAACCACAGAAACCTAGAGTTCTGCACAGAAGTTTCACTGGCTTTGTGCTGCAAAACAAGAAGGAAAATAAACCATTAAACCCTTGAACTATATTTTCTTTTTCATGAATGTATGCATTGGTTTAATTTTACAAGGTAGGGTGAATGCTATTTGCAGGCTGACTAAGAATGGCTAGTGAGAATTAAATTAAAAGATCTTTAATGAAAAGAATTTGTCCACATAAATGCAGATTCAAGATCTTTTCCTTTCAGATTTTCCTCATGGCAAAGACCTACGGTTACTTTGGTGTTGTAAGTAATTAATTATCTTCCCTTGGTGTCCTGGTTTCGGCTGGGATAGAGTTAATTTTCTTCCCAGTAGCTGGTGCGGTGCTGTGTTTTCGACTTTAGTCTGAGAATAATGCTGATAACACACTGAGGTTTTAGTTGTTGCTAAGTAGCACTTACCCTGATCAAGGACTTCTCAGTCTCTCATGCACTACCAGTGAGGAGGGGCACAAGAAGCCAGGAGGGCGCAGAGACAGGACACCTGACCCAGACTAGCCAAAGAGGTATTCCGTATCACAGCACATCATGCCCAGTATAGAAACTGGGAGGAGTTACCTAGAAGGGACTGATTGCTGCTTGAGTCAGGCTGGATATTGGTCAGCGGGTGGTGAGCAATTATATTGTTCATTACTTGTGTTTATGTAATGTAATGTACTCTTTTTTCTCTTTCACCTTTTAGTTTTGTAGACTCTCCCCTTGTTATTTTTCTTATTATAATTATTAGTAAGTAACATTATACTGTACTTCAGTTATTAAATTGTTCTTAACTCATGGGGTTTGCATTCTTTTTATTCTCCTCCCCATCCTGCCTGGGAGGGAGAGGCAGGGGGAGTGGGTGTGCTGCTGTGTGGTACTGAGTTGCTGGCTGGGGTTAAACCATGACTTATTAAAACCCTCTTCATAAAAGTTCATAAACTTTTAAATATTTCTATTGTTATCTATACAGACCACTTTACTAATGTGGACTGGATGCAGTAGTTGCTTATGTAACTTTTAATGGTGTCACTTTATTGAGCGCGAGGTGTCATAATGGCATAACAGTGTTTTAACACAGTGGAAATTTAAGCTGTTTGTTAGTGTTTGGAATTAAATAATTGGATTAGTTTTTTGCAATTCAAAATCAGATTTTCTATGCTAGGAAACTGCAGTTATTTTGTTTCTAAAGGCATATAAGCTGGGTACATCTCTTTTTGTGTAAACTGGATGTAACATCTAATATTTTCCCAAATGTGAACTGATATGAAGGCTTAATATTTTGTAGTATTTACTCACTGGTGTCTTGAGTAAGTAAGAATTCAGTTAACCTGTAATGTCTCCAGACTTCCACAGTATCATTCCACCCTGGCCATAGCAATAGTCAGAGTACAAAGTCCAAAGGATTTTCTTTCTGTAGCTTGTGTTAAGCATGGGGAATTAAATATATGGGTATCACCTGGGTTATCTTTTGCATAAGTACTCCATATTTTTCAGTGGTGATGCAGACACATCTTTCATGTCAACAGTGACAAGCAGGAGAAATTTGCCTATTAACTAAGTCATATTAGGGTTTATCAGATACATCTACTGTAATTCTCTGGCAAGGGACTGTTTGTTACATGCCATTCTGCCTTCTTCGGTAGTGCACCCCAAAATGGAGATCAGGTGCATTGTATTAGTGATGATAAATGTTGACAAACTGAGATTTACTGGGGAAATTTATTAGGAGCATATGAACTTTTACATAGTTTTGACATCCATATTTAATACATAACTTTCTATATATAATAAATTATATATATACATATATATACACACATATATATAAAAATATATAGTTTTATAACTGTATGTATATAATTATGTGTGTATTACGTACATGTGTATCCCTCTTGATATAAATTCACTGCTTCTTACTTGTATTTGCTCAAGATACAAACAGCAAACATGACTTGACACACATGACAAATTTCAAGATATTCTAAGGATGCAGATTTTTAGAGTATTTAACTTATTTTTTAAAGTGCAAGCCCTGCCTGCTCATAACTATAATGAAACTTGTGCTCTGCTATAATATTCCATTGGTTGTGTGAGGCTTAAAGTATTGGTATAATCCTTGATCTTAGAATTTGTCTACTCTATGTCTGCTGGGTCTAAGCAAACTAAGGATGCTGAGGTGTGTTTCTTATTTTAGTCCTACTCTGGAATTGAATTTGCTCTTCATCCTGAGTTTTATTAGTGTTCTGCAAACCACAATTATTTGCAGCACAGATGTGCAAGGCAAGGTATGTGTAGTAGGTAGCTAGTGGTGGGTAAAGAAATTGAGGAAATTATTTCTATAATGGTTTCTGAATGTCAGGATGCTTCTGCTAATATAGTTATATTTCAGTTTCTGCTGAATTTCACTAGGAAAGAATTTACTTGTAACATTCTTGTCCAATGCTCGCTAAATTACTGTAATGTAAAATTGTGCATGGGTCTTTTACAAATTGTGGGGTTAACTGAATTTCTAGCAGTAGAAAAGTAAGTAGAGTGCTTACTACAAGACTCCTCATCCACCAGTATCTGTCAAGCCTAGACCCTTGATAAAATTTTCAAGCTCAAAACTTTCTTTCAAGAGTCTAGACACCTCATGTTTTGGTGCCACTATGTAACACTACACATGGCACAGCAACGATTGTTTACTGCGTTATCTGTTGAATTATATGATTGCTTGAGTATATCCCTCTTACTAACATCATCTCACTGCTCAACAAAAAAAGTGCAATTCTTGAGTTCTTTGAAATTAAAGACTAGTCTTGTTTTCCTCTTATGGGCAGCTTTCTCCAAATACTTTGCTTTTTAAACTCCAAATCTCTTAAATTTATTTTTTCATGTCAAAATTTAAGCCCTTCTCACCTTTACCCTGTGAAAAAAACTAGCTGAAGTTTCTTATATTTGTGAAGATTACAAAGTGAAATCAAATGTACTGCTTGAAGCCAGTGAGGCTTTTTGCCACAAGGTTTTCTTCCACAAAATTTTACTCTTGGCCAAAGGCAGAAAACACCAGGTTGGCAATTCATGCTCTTAATGGAACATGTGTCAAGAAAGGAGATAAGGTTGGGTAAAAGAAAATAATCAAATTCTTACTTTATTTTTTTTTCCCTGAACGAAAAGAATGTTGAACACCAAAGTTTGCTGTTTATTTGTTTTCCTTGCTTGAGTTCTTTGTTTTATTTCATAAAATGACTCTCTCAAACCCTGAAAAACAACCACAAAATAACAGATAACCTCAGTTTTATTGTTTTCAAACTTTGACTCAAACTGTCTCTTCTCAAGAAAGACTTGGTTTTACTGGAACAATTTTCAGTTTTCACTTCTTTCTACCAGAGAGATGCTTTTCATAAAAGTTATTTTGAATTAATAAAACAGTAAATATTAGAAAGGGGGAAATTAGTCTGAACAGTCAAGCCTAATTTTGCTCAAATTTTTGTATTAGTTATTCTTTCTGGAAAATGAAAGCCAAGGAAACTTTTTTATTAAACAAATATAAGTAGTTGATTAGCTCATAATCTAAGGTTTTTCTTTTTCATTAAACCTTACTCAAACCAGCTTCTAAAGCATACTCTTATAAGTTCATTTTTAAGTACAAACAGGTAAATCTTTTTGCAGGTTATTTTCAGCATGTTGTATATAATAGATGTACAATCTGCCCAACATGTCTACTTCAGACCCTTTGACATTATCAGATATATAAGAGGTCATTTCTTATTGTCTTGGACAATATCTTATTTTCCAAAATCAACCACTGAACAGGTAAGTGTGTATTTCAAGATAATTCCCTGCCTTTCAGAGGTCAGTGCGGTTCAGTGGCAGTAGACTTCACTGTTTCTGAAGTGGTTTGAAATACCTCTAGAAATAAGTAGAAAATATCACTGTATAAGGGTTGGTAGGTTTTGTTTTGTTTGGTTTGGTGGGTTTGTTTGTTTGGGGTTTTTTTTTGTTTGGTTTGGTTTGTTTGTTTGCTTGCTTGCCTTCTTTTGGGTTTTTTTGGGGGGGTTTGTGTTGTGGGATATTTTTTTTGTTTTTCCCTGAACAGAACAGTAATAATTAGAAAAGAAAGGGAGTCTTCTTTCTGAGAGATTCAGCTGTTCCCCTACAAGCACAAAATGAACCCTGGTCCAGTCACATATATAATTAGAAAACACAGACATATCTATATATGTTTGCATATATATAGATATAGATACATGCACACACAGAGAAATATGCATAAACTGGGTTAGGAAGACTAACCAAAACCATACAATTCTGATGAAGATCAAATGGTATAGGATTTACATTTTTCTGGTGAAATTGCTATTATTGATGTTTGGAGAAAACTTTGTATGAAACATTTCTAAGTGTCACATTGCATTTGACCCAGATTCAAATCACTTTGATTCATGATGAAAACTCTAGTCTCTTGAAAAGAACACACCTGCACACTTTTAAATAGCCAAACTTTTGCTAATGTCCTGAAGGTCAAGGTAGGACAAGCCACCCTCATAGTATTGTTTTAGGTTGGAAAAGACCTTTAACATCATCAAGTCCAACTGTCAACCTCAAGCCATCAGGGTGCACGAGGGGTCTTGGACTGCAGGGATGTCCTTAACCCTGTGTCCCAGCTTGTCTCCACTGGGTGAAGGGAGCCTTTGCTGCCAAGCTCTTTGCATCCTTAATGCACTGCATCCCCAAAGCTCATCCCCCCCAGCCATGTGTGGATTAGAAAGCAGCCGGAGGTCACAGCAGTTCAAATAATGCCACAGCAGGATGACAGCATTGTGGCACATTGGCTGAAAGGACCTGTAGAGCAGGCACAGCCCTCATGCTGGTATGGGGGCATGGAGGGACTTGCAGAGGGTCATGGCTTGGTCATGGAGGTGTTCCCTGTGCTGACAGGGTCCCCTCCTCTCACCCCTTATGGGACCTTACTGTGGTGCCTGTGGGGTACAGCAGAAAGCTCAAAGCCCAGCACACATGGTCAGAGGGGTTCCTCCATCAGATCACGACACCAATCCCAGGACCCCCTGTGGGCTAGGACTGGAAGTGGGATCCTGACGGAGGTGGCATCTCCTGGCCCCTGTCATGGGCAGTTTTCCTCCCCTCACTGCAATTGGTCTCCAGCCAGATCTGCCCGTGTGCGGGGAAGAATCAAAGGCTCCCGTGTGACCCGAGGGTTGGGGCTGCGCTGCCGTCAGAGATGGTCTGCAGCTGTGTGGGGGAATCACCCTTGGAACGTGTGAGGGTCACCAGATCCCAGTATTGATCTGAACAGATCTGCCCATTCGTTAGCAGAGACCACACAGTTCCACGGGGAATCTGGGTATAAACACATAGATGGGAAAAGCACTTCCAATCAGAACAGACAGGAGCATCTTTCCCTGTGTCTGTATCCCCTTCCCTTCCTTTCCTCACCCCCATTCTCTTTCTTTCACAGGACTGGCTGACAAAATTTGGGTATCTGCCCCCTCCGGATCCAGTCACAGGACGACTGCAGACACAGGAGGAGCTCACCAAGGCCATCACTGCCATGCAGAGGTTCGGGGGGCTCGAGGCGACAGGGGTCCTAGGTCAGTGGTTCATGGTCCTTTCTCTCTTTGATGCAGAGGGATGCAGGGACAGCTCCTTGCAGGTCTGGACAAGGAGGCTTGGCACTGAGTTGTGGAGTAGCATCATCTCCAGGAGAAGCTCACGCGGGTGTAACATACGGCCCAGTTTGCAGCTGTAAGAGTAATTACATGGCTCAGGTGCTTTGTTGCCTTGTGCTTTCAAGAACCTGAGGCAAGCAATTATTTCACCAGACCCACACACCCTGGGGATCCCGTTGTGCTTAAAATAGCTCTTGGTGCTTTGAAAGATAAAAGATAACAAAGACAGAGAAACTAAGGCTGATAGGGTGTCCTGCTCAAAGCCTTCACTGCAGCATCTAATTGAAGTCAACAAAAATCCTGATTAAGCCTCCCAATTTGTATATACAGATATTCTGATTTCTTTGCTGCTGGGGCACAGCGCAGGGGAGGGAGGAAGATGCTGTTGCATTCATCACCCCAGCACTGCTCACTCCTGCCCATCATATGCAGAGCCATGAAGTGCCTGCGGAGCTGGCAGGGGTCTCCTTGGCTCCCTGGGCACCCCCCATCTCCTGTGGCCAGATAAGAGCCCATCACCAGCTCCACCAGCCAGCAGGGACAAGGCAATGAGTGCTTCTGCCTGATGTGGTGGCTGGGAGGGAGCAGTCCAAGGCCAGGATCAAGCAACACAAGTTCCCCAGCTGGCTGAGGTCATTCCTATCAATGTCCTCATTGAGGGGAGGAGAAAGCCAGCATTATCCCTGCTGTCAGAAGGGTGCCTGTTTGCTCTCCTTGCTTCTTTGACACACGGCTGTGACCCCTTGCTGGGGGCCAGCCTGCTTCCGCTGCTTGGAACAGGATTAAGGGGAAGTTCCTATTAGAGGGGCTGCTGTCCATCCATCCATCCCAACACCCCACCAGCCCTCCACTGTTCCCCCGGAGCAGCTGCCACTTCACAGACACAGTCTGCATCCCATCAATGGGGCTTTCCCTCTGCTCTTAACTGAGCATGTGAAGTTATTTCTCTTCCACCTTATCCCAAGCTGCAGCAGGCCCGGGAGCAAGGATGGCTTTACAGGTGCATTTGCATTTTCATTTTTGGAAGGGGTGTTTGGAACAGGCTTGAGGGGCTGCCCTGGGCAGCTCATGGATGTGGTTTGTGTCTGAAAACAGTGTTAAAGGGGTAAAGCCAGTGCAGAGAATGGGTGAATACAGCAACTTGTCTGTTTCAGTAGTTGAGAGTAGGGGCTTTAAGCTTTCATTCAGTTATAAAAATAAGAAGGAATATGAGCTCCTAGCTGAATAGAGAGACAGGTTATTTACATGTGAATGTGTCTCTGCTTGGCCAGAGGACTAACGGGAAATTCAGCAAGAGAGGACAAAACAGAGTAGTTTAAAAAGTATTTTCTTAACTATAATCACATCTGGCCATAGGTGGTTTCCACACGAGTTTCTGAGACCTGTGAAGTGTCACAAGAGAGAACTTCCTGTGTTTTCTCCTGAAATCACTAACTGTCCATTGACACTAATGGTAGAGCTAGTGCTGAACCCCCAGCCATGGCTGTCATCTCCTGGCAGCCCCAGTTGGTGGGTCTATGAAGAAATGGGCTTTCAGCAGGAATTGCTGCTGGTGGTGGGTTCACCGTGGCATGGAGGGGGCTCACTGCCCCATGGTGTCACCACAAGTGATGCTGGAGCCAGTGCTGTGCCCCAGCAGGCTCTTGGGCACTGCCTTTTGCTCTGCTGCTGAACCCTTAGCACTTCACTTCCCATCTCCCTATAGGACTTAATAACGCACCATTCCTTTGATGTTATGGGTTTTTCCTCACCCTATAGACGAAGCCACACTGGAGCTGATGAAGACCCCTCGCTGCTCTCTGCCCGACCTCGCCACCACTGAGACCAGGAGGAAGCGATTCGTGCAGGCTGTCACCAAGTGGA
Organism: Coracopsis vasa; assembly: GCA_026283785.1. Lineage (NCBI taxonomy): Eukaryota > Metazoa > Chordata > Aves > Psittaciformes > Psittacidae > Coracopsis > Coracopsis vasa. The sequence goes on along the minus strand of JANHGB010051787.1, from coordinate 37,578 downwards.
GCAAAAGGAACTTGTCTTGGAGGTAGGAATTCAGCTTCCCCTACTACAATCTTGCAGCAAAGGGCTGATTCCTCGCAGACCTGGGCTAAACACGGCTTTGTGATGAGTTTCAAGGTGATGTGTTCAAACATGTGCTCCCAGGACCCCACGGACTATTTAGTTGAACTCTTTTCCTGCTGATCCCAGCCTTGGGATGACTCAGACCCGCTTGACTGCTGGCTAGGAATGGTGCAGCTTTGGCTCGTGGGTTAGCTAGAAGCTTTTTGCTGCGTTGCAATGGTTAGAGCATTGTTTCTCTTGAGCTCATTGGGACTTTGCAGTTTCTCAAGCAGCTGCCACAGACTTGGCTCAGCACAGATGGAGGAGCATTTGCTGGGTAATAGAGTCACTTTCTTTCTCCTAGTCCTTGCCATGGCCGAGTATATTTGCCTTGACATCAGGGAGCAGTGCATACGGGTCGCTCTGAACCTGTGTCATGCAGAAGTTCTGGTCCAGCTTCCAGGGACAGTGCAGGTCAGGGTCGTCAAACAAGCTGATCCCTCTCCCACCAAGACCTGTGCTTTTTGGGACTCATTTCTCCTCCCTCAAAGCCCATGTGCTGCAGTGATTGTTCCTCCAAGAAAGATCGTCCCACCGTAAGGTGCTCCTACTATCCTGGAAACCCATGTGGATGCTATGGAGAGATCTCCGTAATAAGAATAAGCTTCTCTGATCCTGACATACTCCCTAGGGCGAGTCTACCTCCCACTGCAGTAACAAATCTCATCTTGGCTGTGGCTGTTGACACGTGTTGAACTGTGACCTTACCAGGGATTTGGTCCATGTTCCAGCACATCCCTCTGAGACCTTTTTTTTCCTAAAAGATAAACGTAATTCAGCTTCAGTAAGAAACAACTTTGGCTTCAGCTTCCTGTAATGATGTTCCCCTCTTGAGCAGCCCCATCTTGATGGGTAAGAGGAATAAACTTCGTACTCCAGAGGAGAAAATCCCTTTGGGTGAGACAAATTCTGGCACAGCATCCTCAATCCCAGGCTGGAGCAAAGCATGGAAGGGAAATGGGGACAGACTATCCTGGTGGACAACATCTTCACTGCAGCAAAGATGGCCATAAAAAGGGATTTAGGTCTGAGAAGGTTTTATATGTGACATAAAAAAATCCATCTCCTGCCAAACTCGTTTCTGCTTTTTATTCTTTGATCCTTTCCAAGATCTTGGCTTTTGTTCAGCAAAGGGCTGTATTTTATAACTGGGGGTTGTATAAGCCAACAGAAAGCTATATCGTTATAGAAACTCCAACATAGTATTTATTTACACCCAACACTTGAGATTAAAATAGCTTTTTTGAAAGCATTGTGAAAATCCACCAATAGAGATATAAAGTTTTACCTTTTACACATTGGTGAAAGGTTTTAAGAAAAGAAAACCAAACCATGCATTTGAAAATTAAAGGAAAACCTGAACAATTGCAAGGCTGGAATAAACATGTAAGCAAAGCTGAGCTGAACAGAGAGATGGTCGCAGGATAGGTATCCGCACTGACGGAGAAGGCAGTGTTTAGCAATACAGGCATATAGGTTGCTCAGGTTTCTTCTTCTTCCCCTTGAGTACAGCCAGCCTGTGGGACTGGATCGCTCAGGGAGCAAAACAGTACAGGCTGCATCCTGCACAGCCCGCAGTACAGCATCCTGGTACAGCATCAGACACACACGGTCTCCTGTGCCTCATCTCCACGGGAAGTTTCCAGGATATTACAGCATATAAATCTTATTTTCACGGGATTTTATTATTGTGTTTTCTGCGTTGTATGTAGGTGCTCAGGTCCTTGGTAGGCTGACGAGGCAGCAGTGAGATAGAGTGGGGATGCGGGAGGAGCGTGCTGCGGATGCCCTCTGCTGGCATCAGCGCCCGAAGCTGCCTGCACCGAGTTCCTGCTCGCGTTTGCCGCCTGGTTTTCCTTTTGCTCATTTTCCTTTAGTGCCTCTGGTCATGCCCCACAGGAGGGGAGTTCACAGCCGGCATCTCCTCCCAGGCGCTCACCATCTCCTTGCAGCCATGGGGAATGCAGCGTCAGGGCCATGCCCCCTCTCTGCATGATTCAAGCTCCCTGGGGCAGTGGGAAGCGCTGAAGCTTTCTACATTTCCCATTTCCTTTCTCCCTGAAATCTCAGCCTGGTGCCCAGCGGAGCTGACTTTCATCCACCTTTAGTTAAGGACAAGTCCCTGGTGCTGCTTTCATCAAAGCTGCAGTCTTTGGAACTGCGATGCTCAGAGAACGGGGTGCCAGAGCTGGAGCAAACGCAGGCAGCAGGGGAGCAGTGGTGTCTGTCAGTCACTGCCCGCCATGGCTGTGAGCATCCTGAGCCCACCCGCACTGGAGATGTGCCACTGCCTGAGCCAAGATGTGGGTTTACTGAGGTGTGGAGGGGTGGCAGGTACCACTGTGTGCAGCCCGGATAACCCCTGTACCATGCTCCAGCAGCACCCCTGGAGCAGCCGCTCCTCTCACAAACTGAGAAACTGGCTGTGAAGTCTGATTTCACCAGCCTCTTCTTGCAGGATGGATTACCCCTGTATTGGTGCCCATTCCTGGGATGCAGGGCGCTGCCTACCACTACATACATGTTAAAGGACAGGAGAAGGATTATCACCACAAAATATTCAGTACTGTGCAAAGTGCTGGGATAGGGGTGATGGAGGGTGCAAACTTCCCATCTGCTTTCCTCTTGTGGCGCTGGGGTAGCACAAGGGCAGGGTTGCCATGCCATGGATGGATCTGGGCAGCCTGGAAAGCACCTTTGGCAAGGCAGTGACCATCCACCCTTTCAACTGCCCCCTCCTCCCTCCCCAACCCAGATCAATCTGGGTTTATCAGACAGTCCTGCTGTGTTTGGTAGTTGTTACCATTTATTTTATATGTCTGTGGTTTCAGGGCGGCAGAAGGTGAAGGAGCGCCCTCATTAACCACAATTGATTTCTCATACATCTAACCTCACACTAACACTCTTCCACTTCTGTCTTTGGGAGGACAAAACCCCAAAAGGAACACAAAAATCAAAATAAGCTTTGCTGTGGGTGCCCCTTAATAGTGAACAGGGACAGATCAGCCCTCTCTGGCCTCTGCTTATTAACCAGCTTGGACCCAAATGCTCTTTGGGATGAGACAAGCAAAGTAGGGGACTTAGGGGTTATGTGAAGGGCTGGCAGCAGCTGGGTGAAAGTCAGCTTTCATTTGTCTTTGTGGTGGTGCTGCTGCCTGGGTGAGCTCTAAAAGCAGAGCAGAGATGTTCTCCTTGGCATCCATTTGTGTCACTTACATCCATGTACTGCTCAGCTGTGTCAAGCAGCGCGGCTGATGTTGCCTCGCGCAGCTCCAGATGCTCCTCAGGGTGTCCCAGCGTGTGGCTTTGCAGAGGAATGTGACTGACCCCACAGCGCAGGGCAGTGTTGGTGGGGTGGATGGAGGGGGCTGAGCAGCCCAGTCCTCATCAGCTTCCCGGCAGCTTCGCAGGGACCATCTGGAGGAGAGAGCTTTCCCTTCAATTACTCACATCAGGCTTTTGCCTGAGATTGGAGCTCTGTAAGAGGAGTCTCAGGAGGGATTGACATCCAAGAAGGAGTGCTGCTCTCTGCTGGGTACCTAAGCACCATTTACTACAAATAATAATAATAATCAAGGTAGGAAGAAGCTTATTTAGTCCCATCTGCATCTGCATGATGTTAGAAACATGCCTCCTTCAGTGGAACTGGGTAAGGCAATGGTGATGAACATCCTATCAGCATAATAGTCTTCTCCTAATCTCATTGAAAACAATTAGCAGAGCTCCAGCAATCAAATCAGATGCTGAACTGAAAAACCCTGATGGGATTTTCTTGACAAATAACAGTGGTAATGAATAAAGGATGGGGGGTTTTCACTTACACCTGCAGCATGTTAACAGAATGTGGGACAGCTCAGAGGTGCAGGACCTTTTAAAAGAAGCAAAATAAGTATTGATGCTGGTTCTGCCTTCATCTAACATTTCTAGAGTCAGGGCTTGGGAAGAATATTAATAGTGTTTGTCTCTGTAGACAGGGCTTTTCATCCACCATCCTTTTATAAGGGGGATCAGATTTCTTATCCTCATTCTACAGCTGGAAAGAGAGGTAAAGGAAAGGAAAAGAAAGGAGAGGAAAAAGGGAAAAGGAGCTCATAATGTTTCTGAATCTGAGTCTGTGCCCTAGGCACCAAGATCTTGGAGACAGGTCGCAATTCCTGGACTAACCTTGCTGTGCTTTATATGTAAAATGCCTTGTTCAGTAGAGATTAAAGCAGTGAAGGGTTTCCTTAAATCCAGACGAGTGCTGTGGAAGATGAAGACACACAGTTAAAGAATATTTGGAAACCAGGGGGATGGGGTTTTTCGTACTGTAGAGGTTTACACCAGCAACAGGCTCTTCTATATATTAAAATTTACCTGAAAATTGTCTTTTCTAATTGCATGCTCATACTGTTTGTATCTGTTTGTGCTGTCTTCTTTAGAAATGTGTTTTGTTTGAAGCCCTGCAATTATCTACTAAAATAAAATCATTTACTTTAGTAGGTAAGGTCTTTATTTGCCCAGAATAGTTTAGGAGTAGCAAAGCCATAGATGAGTGATTTCTGTTCATCCGGCTGTGTTTTGCCTGGTTCTCCTTTCTTAGTCTCTAGGATGGGGTTCCCAAGCTCCTTGGAGAAACTGTTAGTGAGGTTTTTGCTTGTTCTCATGAATCCCTGTTTGCTCTGTCCTGGATTTAACCCTCACTACTTTTGCCCAGGTCAGGAGGTGGTACCACTTTGGGCCGCTTGTCTCTGAGGGCTTGAGGTATATGCAAACATCTGTGAAAGGAAGAGCATCCAACCTCAGTCAGTGAGTGGTTTCTACTCTGATCCATGTTCCCAAATCACTGCTAAGAGGAAGAGCTTGAGTGACGTGATATCCCTCTCTGACACCTATAATTACCTCTAGAGGTTTAGTCAGGTCATTACTTCACATTGGTGCTGGGGAGTGGTGTAGTACTGAGCGATGCTCTCCCAGCTATATTATGCAGGAGGGCAAGTGAGGTGATCATAATTGTTGCTTCAGCCTTTAAAAATGTGTCAAGCCATGAATATTTCATGATCTCTTTGGCTGGCGTGCTGGTACACAAGAAATAAAGTATCTGTTATTACTGGGGCAGAGCTGGTCAGGAATTTTCCAGCAGAACTGATTTTTGTCAATAATTACTCAGTCAACAGTGCATTTTCCTGGATTGTGTTTATTTTAGTCAAAATTGTCACTGAAAGATTATCTAAGCATACTGTTTCAGAAGCCAAGGTGCCTTGCTGCATCTTTGTCTTTCCATCTCCTCTATTAAACCAACAATATTAGGAATTCTTAAGGCTTGGCTATATGGGAAATACTGGCATTCTTTCACTCCAGCTCAGACCAAAGGGGAGGTTTGAATCCTGCAGCTGCAGGGCAAACACCAGCACACAGCTCATCCTACCCAGCTTCTCTGCCAGGGCAAGGCAGAGCTGGGGACCAGGGGGATGCAGTCCTGCTGCAGGGAGACTGTAAAAGCCCTGTGATGTGTGCAGCAGGGTCGTAAGCCCCTGCTCATCAAATGCTTTTTCTACCAAGAAGCAAGGCAAGAGCTTCTCAACTGCAGTGCTCCATCAGATAGGCTGTCTCCTGCAGGCAATAGGCTGGAGGCATTTGGAATGACATTTCCATCAAATGAATCCTTTTCTTTTCCTCTTTGTTATGGATTGCAGGCTCGAGCATTGCTGGCATTTACTGCCTTCAAGGTATATTTTATACCTCCAGCAGACATGCTGGGAAATATACAGAGGCAGCAAATCCTGACTGGATTTCTGTGTGCATGTAATAAGAACAGGCAATGACGTGCTGTTTGTTGCAGGAAAACTCGTCAGTCTGTGTGTGCTGCGAAGGCTTCAGAAGTCAGTAATCTTTGCATATTTGGGTTGCACTTGGAATGAGTAAGTGGTGAGAAAATAATTGTCGATAGGTCTGAAAGGGAGCTTGGGAAAAAAGTGGGCAAGTTCTGGAAAGGGATTCATTGTGTTGGCATTTCCCAGGCTGGGCAAGTGTTGTATTCCTGGGTGTTAACAGCAGTTGAGTGGGCTCTGAGGCTGACTGGCACCTGGTACAGCAGGATCAGGAGGTACTGGGATTCAAGCTCTGGTTGTGTTTCACATGTGTGGGACAAGACTGGCTCAGTACTTCCAGAGGACCCAAACTCAGCCTCTGAATTCCTCATAGCTCTGGAACCAGTGTGATTCAGGCTTAAAGACACATCTATAAAGGGTGTTAGGGCACTTTGGAGGAGTGCTAAGAGCCCTAGAGGCCTCACTGAGGCTTTGTGAAGCACCAACTACCTGCAGAGCCCTTCCAGGTGGTCCTCAGAGATGTTTCATGCTTCTGACCCATCCTCTTTTTTTCCCTCCCTATTTCAGAGTTCGCACCTTCCCAAAAGAGTCCCAGCTGGGCCACGACACCGTCCGAGCCCTGATGTACTATGCCCTGAAGGTCTGGAGTGACATTACCCCGCTGAATTTCCATGAAGTGGCCGGTAACAACGCTGACATCCAGATAGACTTCTCCAAGGCAGATCACAATGACGGCTATCCCTTCGACGGGCCTGGCGGGACAGTGGCACACGCTTTCTTCCCCGGAGACCATCACACAGCAGGAGACACCCATTTTGATGATGATGAGTATTGGACCTTCCGATCCTCAGGTAGGGCAGGGTGGGAGAGCTGCAGACAAATGCAAGGGCTCCCTGTTTCCTCCTTCTGCTCCTGTGCTTAGAGTGGTTTAGCCCCTGCTGTGCCTTCACCCTCAGTTGGGGATTCCAGCACCTTCTTCTGGTTCCTCCTCAGTGAAATGAGAGGGAAACCAGCCTTGCTAGTGAAATAACAACAGTTGGCATTGAGGACCTTCTATGTTGCTGGAAGCCTCAATGACATCTCCTGTTTCTCCCTATCATATAGGCGGTTGCACAACTCCCCAGTCCCCATCTTTTATGGGACCTGGACAGTTAAAGGTTGGACAGTTAAGGGCTGTTGGAGCTCTTGGAAGGAGGCTGCATTGTCTGATTTTAGTGTCTTTTGGGTGGCTTCACTGCCACTTATCCTGGTTTCCTATTTTCAAAGCACATTTAAAGGGCTCTGTGGTCTGCAGGGAAAAAGCCCCCTGTGAACACCAGTTTTTTCCTGCCATCTCATGTCCGTGACCTGACATCAGGGTGGTTACAAGCTAGTTTTATTCCTATTTCTCCTTTTATTCCAACTCATACGGCTGGAGCAAGGCTTTAATAAGCAGAGTGAGTTCAGAAGCAAGAGTTCCTCAGCTGTGGAGCTATCTGTGGGGATCAGGTCCCCAGCCTTCGTGTCAGGCGTGTTTTGACAGAATAGATCCTCTGCAGTCACCAGCTGCTAATCTTCTTGTCACGCCGCCTCCTCCGCCAGCCTCCCAATGGGCTGCTGCTGCCTCAGCTTAATGATTTCATTTAGACCTAATTGCTGTGTTTCCTGAAGCCAGAGAACACCTTCTTCCTTCCCACCCCCGTGCTCTCCCCGCTCTGCTGAGTGCTCGTGGGCAGGAGTGTCAGCCAGATGTGCTGGAGGAGGTCTGAGGTTAAGGATAAAGGTCCGGACAGGCTGATGCTTGGCTCATGCCACCGTGTTTGTTAATGGGGAAGGAAAAAAGCAGCAGCTCTGCTCTGCAGACATCCAGGGGGGAGGCAAGGGCTGAGGTCTGGGAGCTCACTGGGGTGGATGTGTTATGTGATGAGGTAAGGAGTGGTGCTCATTTTGTAGCTGTTGTAGAAGAGGATCTCACGGAGCAGCAAGCTCAGGGCCAGTGAGCCACGCAGGGAGGATCCCTCCAAGCACCACAGGGGGATGAAGCTGACAGCAAGAAAGCTGCCCTCTATTTTGAAGGTCTTGGAGCTACCCGAGCTTCATCTTTTATTTATTTTGTTCTCCCTAGCGATTCCGAAATAACAACTTGTAGGTGGTATAAAAATATCCCCAAGGTTGTCAGTTTGGCATTAAAATGTCAGAAAGCGTATGTCTTGTTCTCCCCTAGTGCCGGGGAAAACAGCACAGGTTATAAAGTCCTGGCTCTTTACAGACATGTAAATAATAGTCATTACGGAAAAAGCAGAATACAGCAAAAATATCCCCCTTCAACACCCCAAACCCGGTGGGGAATGATAAGGACAGTGCAGGATCAGCCATGCTTGCTCCTGTGTGATGTCTCCTTTGGTCCAGGGAACACGGGGCTCCCCTGAGCTCTGCAGGGACCTTTCCAGCCTCCCTGCCTGTTTATTACAATACTTGCAATCGCAATCTTTGTAAGAGCTGTACTTAAAATCACTGCTGCCCTCTGGTATTGCTCTGCAGGGCATTGCTGTGCAGCAAGGAGCAGCAATTGGATGGATGCTTGGCTCAGCTGAGTGGTGGGAATGCACCGAGCAGGATGAGTCCCATACAGCTCCTGGAAGCAGTTCTTCCTTTGCTTTAGCAGCAGTGGTGTATGTGTGGAAGGAGACATTAACCCCCTGTCCTGAGTGTCTGAAGCTCTAAGAGTACAGGATGGGTCTGTGCGTGCAGTGTGAGACACTAGGGACTGGATTGCAGATAAGAAAACTTGATGGAAAAGAACAGAGAAACCACAGACTGAGAGGGAAAAAGTCATCAGGGGAGGTACCAATGCCCAGCGAATTCCCATGCTGCCCAGTGTGATGTGTGAGCATCAAAGTGTTTGCCTAAGGGAGCAGACCCTGGAGCTGCAGCCTCACCAGCACATGGTGTGGAAGGGGCAAGTCCTCCCAAAACAAGCCTGTTGTGGTCACCTTCCCCTCTCGCCGTGTGCTGTCTGGACAGCAGAGATGAGCAGGGTTGGTGTGTGCCGGGCGGGTGAACAGCTCTGTGTTTGCATGCAGGAAGGTGTTTGCTGTGGATTTGGCCGGCATTGTGAGGCAGGGAAAGCCCGGCAGAGCACCGTGGGCACTGCTGGGCACTCACTGCTTACTTGGCACATTGTCACAGGCTTTGAAGAGCTTCTGGCTACCGGCTGCAGCAATGTGGCATTGTGGGGATCATGAGGACTGTGCTGGCTGTGCTGCAGGGTGAGATATGGGAGGAGGCTGCTCTGGCCCGGCCCCTGCAATGCTGGTTGGTGGGGATGATGAATGGTTGTGTTGAGGTCGCTGTCTCAGACGTTGGTCCAGCTCTTTCTCAGGTGCCATCAGTGATCTGTGAATAGAAGGGGTGATCCCCTTATGTGTGTGGGGCTGAGGACTCACACTGTGGGCTGATGTCTGCCTTGCTTTCTGTTTTCATACGATACCCTTCAGTCCCCTTTTTCCAATGGGAGAAATATGTCTTTTCCAAACTTCACCTATCCAAAGCTTTTCTTTCCAGTTTATCCAACATCTACCTACACTTTCTCTTACAGCCCACCCAAATCCCCAAAATACAACCAGCATGTAGTGACTTTTATATCAATTTTGTCTTTATTTCCAGATGATCATGGGATGGACCTGTTTGCTGTAGCTGTCCATGAGTTTGGCCATGCCATTGGCTTGACTCACATCTCTGCCATAGAGTCTATCATGAGACCCTACTACCAAGGTCCAGTGGGGGATCCTCTCAAGTATGACCTACCTTATGAGGACAAAGTCCGAATCTGGCAACTTTATGGTAAATTCCTGTCCCTCACCTGGTGATGGCCCATTTCTGCCATGGGGCACACTGCAATAGCTGTTTTCTGGGGTGAGTGGAGCTGCTGTGAGGATGTGTTCCCCACTACTTCTTCTTTGTCTTTATGCATAGGAGTCAGGGAATCGGTGTCCCCCACAGCCAAGCCTGATGTAAGCAAAACTGACGACCACCCCGTCCTGCCAGAGCTGCCGGAGAACCGCTCCACTGTCCCGTAAGTCAAGTTTGTCTCTTTCCTGCAGAGGACATGTAGTAGTGAAGCTTCATTTAGTGAAGCCTGCTCATTATGGCTCCACTATTTCCCTCTGGACCTCTTCCAGCCTGGAAAACACTTGCACAGAGTGCCCCTTCTTTCTCACCTCTGGTTATCCCCTCCATACACTATTGCTTTTTCCAAGCAGTACGTGCCAGCCAGCCCACAACTGGCCCACAACTGGATAAGAGCAAGAACAAGAGACAGTTGCTGTTTATCTCTTAAGTAATTTTTATCATTCAAGGCATGTCCAGGAATTCTGTAGCATCTTGCAGTGCTTTGCATTTCCCTAAGACTCAGTGTTTTGCTCGTGTTAATGGAAATCTGCCCTCATCACCCTCAGGTAAACTCCTCCTTGCTGAAACTTTAATCAATTCCTCTGCAGTACCCTGGATTGTGCAAGCATAACTTACTAAATCTCTCCACGGTGAGCAACTCCCTAATGTACCTGTGGGGGTGAATATTGGAACAAGTGGACCGATAGCCTGCCTCCAACGCAGGTTTGCGTTGGGAAGTGACTGCTTACGCTGAGTGTCATCAAGCAACCAGCGTGCCCTCATTAAGGGACGTTCTAGATCTACTTCATTAATAAATGTTGGAGTTACCCTATTGTTTTACTACCAGGGCAGCAGGACAGTAAAGAGAAGAAGGGTCACTGAGCAAAAAGGCAGGCGTTCATGGCCACACATATGTCTGCCAGGTACCAGAAGTGGCCCAAGTGAGAGCAGCATAGATGGAGCATGTCACCTTCGCCTCCTGGTCTGCCCCATCTGGGGTGAGACCTTCAGGAAGTCATTTCATCCCTCTATGTCTCAACGACCCATCTGCAGAGAGGGGATCACAGCACTGAAGTGTGAACACTCAGATTAGCCCTAAAGTAACTGAACCAAGAACAATTCAATCTTGAAAAAGTATCTGTGCTGCAGTTGCTTTTCTCACCTCAGCACCTTTTTCATCCCATTTTGCCCAGCTTGGTGTAATGCCCACAGTACAGAGGTGCTGAGAACCTGCTCATGGTGGAGGTGTCCCAGCTGTCAAGGATTGAAGAAAGGCTATGAAGGCCTTAAGGGGCCCTTTTCCTTGAACATGCTGAATGCTGTTAGCTATCTTTCTTCCTGGGTAGCTTCTAATGGAGCTTGTCCACAAGGCTCTGTGTAGCCGTGTTTTGACCTAAAAACATGAGAGCATTTCTCCCTGCTGCAGTAGGAAATCGTCATCTCACATCACTAACAGGAGGAGTAGGAAACTTGTTCATGCCAACTCCTTCTTCCTGCCCAGTGTGTGTCTGAGAGGGTGGATGGGATTCACCTCCATGTCTGTTGCTTTGTGGCTGAAAAGGGTTGTGAAGCTGGTGCTGGCAGCCCAGCACAACTCTTCTATCAGCAAATTAGATTTATGACTCCCTGTCACTCACAGCAGCTTTTCCGTGCATGTTCCCAGCATCCTCTCCTTGTCCTCCATCAATCATCATTTCTTACATAAGCTTTTTGGCTCTTTTGGTCCTTCATATTCTGTGCCTTCCACACCCACCTTGTTAAAAGCACCTCAGTACCTCTCTGTGACTTGCCAGGTGGCACTCACTGGGTATCCCATGGCACCGTCACTCCTCTGTGTCCCTCTGTTTTGGCTCACTGCTTTGCAGCTCTGTCGCCTCTCATTGGCATTTCAGACACTGGAGCAGCAATGTCCCCAGCCGCTGGAGCAAGATGCTGCTTGGCTCTTATCCACCATGTGTCTTGCTGCCCAGTGCAGCCAGCCAAGCCATGCTGTGCCACCAGGGAGCAGGAAGCCAGCTCAGCCCTCATCAGTCCCTCTAGCTGGTAGATACAGAATGTGTCCATGCTTGTCTCCCACTGACGGTCTCTGGTGGCTCAGGAAGCATCTGCCACAAAGCTGTCTTCAGGCTGAGGGTTGCCCAAGCTCACCTTGGCAATCCCTGTGCACATGGCTGGGTTTGGCCATGAGCAATGACAGACGGATGCAGCCTGTAGTCTGCTGCCTGGGAGATGTGGCCCATGGGATGGGGGGCATCAAGGAGGAGGCAGCCCCTCGTCACCCATCTGGACCATGCTCACCTGGGCATCTCTCCACAGGATCAGGAGGGATGTGCCCAACAGATGCAACACTCACTTTGATGCAGTGGCACAGATCCGGGGAGAGGCTTTCTTCTTCAAAGGTAAGCACACGCTGTGGTCTTTGCCCGTGCCACCCTGTGGTGGCATTGCTGCTGTGGCACACACTGCAGAGACAGTGTCAGACATGCTGGGGTGGGTGATAAGGATAAGCTGGCTCCCGGTATGCAGGCTGCGGGGTCAGCAGACCCGGGGAAGTGTCTCACATACCACTGATTGCTTCTGGCTCAAATCAAAGGGCTTAGACCTTTAATCTGCCCACTGAGGCTGAGGACGGGTGATAAGAAAATGTTAATGCCAATGCAAATCAATGCAAATCCTGCCTCTGGTGCAGAAGGAAACCACCCGGCTCGTGCCCTGTCTGTCACAGCACAGCAGAGGCTCGTGGCTGGTGACATGCAATGGCATTGCTGGGGGACCATCAGAGATCACAGCTAAATGGGCACTGTGAGGGAGGAGGAGGAGAAGGGATGTGGTAGAGGTATCCAAAAGACTGAGCGGTAAATTGAGCATTTCTTCTATCCAAAAAGGAGAAAGCCAGGGAAACTTAAACACAATTTCATTTAAACTTATAAAAATGGATGCTTTTTACCCCAGACCATAATTAACCTGTGGGATCTGTGGCCAAGAGCAATTCAGTGGCACAAGCAGGTTGGGTTCTGGCAGGTGGTTAGGAAGGAGAGACCACTGGGAGCACTGGGCCTGGCCAAGTCACTGCAGTGTGGTGCCCACAAGGGATGTATGTCCTAACACCAGGGCAGGTGTGTATCCATGTACCATGTCCTGGGGTTTAATGCTTCCCTCTGAAGTGGCTGGTAACAGCCCAGCATGTACCATGCCACACTCTGATCCATCATACTGCACTGCACAAGTGAAGAGCTATAATTTGATGTGTGCACTTTCAAAGTCAAAATCTGGGTAGAACCAAGGATAAGCAGAGCGATAACAGCCCTCCACTGCTTTTTTCCATGGATACCTCCAGCTTTCCTTCCTCCCACACTTCACCTTCCCTAATTCTGCTTGCTGAGCATCACCCAAAGACAACATACACAATTGCGGAGTCATCTGGTTTCGTGTCAGCAAACACTTGTGTGTCCCTGGGGTGCCCGGCTGTTGATAAGGATCCCATCGGAGCCTTCTCAGCTGTACAGAGCCCATGGAGGCTGGAGCTTATTTTGCCATCTTTCCAAAATGGAAAGATGCCCACTAGGCACTTCTTTCCATCCCTGGGCACTGTTTGACAGCCCCAAAGCCATCCAGCAGGGAAGCAGAAGCATCTTCCCCGAGGATCAAGGGCAGTGTCCTGGCGCATGTAACCCATCTGGGTATCACACTGTGAGTCTCGTGTTGCGGGCAAGAACAGCAAAAGGGCCCTGGAGAATTCAGCATCTGTGCCCTTGGGGGAGCATAATAGGGAGGCTGTTCCCCTGTGGCATTTGCTCAGATGCCAGCTCCGAAAAGCCACAGTGAAGACGGGAAAATAAGAGACAAGAACTGGCGTTTGGGATAAATGGCTGTCTCTGTTTGAGAGGGGGAAAAAACAGATGAGAAGTAGAGAGAAATCCATCTCGGTGTCTATTTTTGGATATATTTATTGTGGGCCAAAATGCAAATGCAAAGAGCACTGTGTCAGTGGGGTGCCAGCTGCATGACTGCATCCGGAGTCCAGCATCCTCCCTCGAAGCCCCCATTGCTGCCACAAAACCATCCAGGGCACCAAGGAGCAGGGATGTTGCCTTTGGGGCAGGATTTTAATGCCCCCCTCCAGTGAAGAGCTCCCTCCACCAATGGACATCTTGTCTTGTTTTGAGCTGGTCTGTATGGTTCCCTAGCTGGAGAGCAGCACCTCTCATCACACAGGCACTGGGACCAGAGCTCCCCAAGTCTCCCATGCTTGTACTGAAGGAACAGTGGGTTGGAAATGCTGCTTGTTTTGATTTAGGTGCCGTGCTACAGACTCCTGAAGTTTTTAATACGACTTTGGCCTCTGCGTGTGTCTGCACAGTGTGTGCAGCAGTCTTGCCAGAGGCAGCCAAAGTCTAGAGAGCATCATACGCAGCTGGGATCAAAATCACCTGGTATTAAAGCAGGCAATTGCTTCATTCCTTCATCCGTATAAAATGAGACGCTTGGGACTGCAGGACTTCCCACCTGGCTTTCATCCTGCTCCGTTTTCCAGCTCAGACAGTGGCTTTAAATCAAGTTTTTGAAAGAAGCATGGGGTGGGGATTATTTGTTTTGTATTATTATTATACTTCTGCATGCTAATGGCAGCAATCCCCATGGCTCTGGCTTTGGCTGGTGATCATCCAGCACTCTGGCAAGCAGCTTGGCTGCGACAAAGCACGAGCACAGGCAGACTGCGGCTGTTGCATTCTGAATTCCTTGCTACTTGCTTTATTTCTTTGCTGATAGTTTATCAAAAACCCAACCAGACCAACCACCAGCACAAACTGTGCCTGACTTTGAGGGTAGATTTAAAGCTTGCTTGCTGCAGCTGCACACCCACTGAGCCCATTGCTTGCAAATGGTTGTAATGTCAAGAGCACTGAGGCTTTCCTCCTTGTCTCAAAGGAGCTCAGACCACTCCGAAGGTCAGTGTTTGCTAAAGAAGGAATTATATTGAGCTGTATTTCTTGTTAAAAAGTGAAGATCTGTCTTTGGTGCCTCGCTAATTAGAGATGCAGAGATCATCTTTATTTAAATACATGTGTTTCCATCGATGTACAATGACCACCACATTTGAATCCTTTTTCTCTTTTACATTCTTCAAAAGAATCTGTAATTACAGCAATTCCTACCACATGTGAATGTATTATTCATTGGTGTGCTTTGGTCAGAGCAAATACGCAGACTGGAGCAGAAGAACAAGACTATGATATAAATCCTTATAATTAGAGTAAAAGCTCCCTCTCTGCAGCTGTTGAAGTGTTAAAGTTTCGCCTCCTGCATTATTAGGCTAAAATCTGATTTCCATAATATCCTAAAAGATGGTGTCACAGTGTGCCGGCTCTGGAGGAAGGGCTGAGTGTCATGAATACAAATCTGAAGAGGCATCTTGGGTTTCTGTTGCCTATCCCCCCATGGGAATCCACGCGAGAGCAGATGTAAATAACATGCAATAATTCCTAACAGGCACTAACGAAGTTGAGAGCTGCCTTTTGGACATGTTGCTCCAGCTCGGATCTCACTGTGTGGAGCTCTCTGGAGAGAATGCAGCACAAGGTGTGTTGCACAAACTGAGGCTGTGAATCTCAGAGACACTGCAGAGAGCTGGGGTTTGAGTTGCCCCTAAAAATCCGTAAGATCCCTCAGGAAATCCCACATAAGGCTCCTTCAACAGGAATAAGTTTGGCATCTTTCCCACAGAGAACCAGGCTCTTTTCTTTTCCATTACCCAGAATATTCCAGAAATACCCCAACCCAAACTGTTTTCAGGCTGGGGTAATGGTGCTGCAGGTGCTGGAATTGTGTCTGCTTACACCACCAGTACGTTCAGCCCTTGGGAGCACCCTGCTTATCCTACACCTCTACATGGTACCAAACTCCTCAATTGTGCCTCCTTCCCCACCTCAAACCCTTCCAGTTTTATTACTGTACCTTCCTCCTCCTCTATTTTCTTACTCCCTTTCTTCATTAAAGAAAAAAGCCTCTGGTATTTCCATGTTTTACCGTAACCTCATACACATTTCTAAACGTGAAAGCAGGGAGGGAGGGGATGAAAGGCTCCTCTCACCTTGCTCCGGTTCAACAGTGCAGCTTCACACCACAAGCAGCAGGATAACCGCTCCAGTGCAATGTCCAGAGGATTATTTTGATCCCCCAAAGGGGATTTCTTCTAATGGCTGCCAGAAATAGAAAGCAGGAGCAGCTGCTGCTGGAAAGCAAGATGTGCCTCTAACTCATAGCCCCCATCTCATGTGCTTTGCTTTGCCACGTGCCCAGCGCTCATCCGTGTCAGTGACGGTGGGTTGCAGTGTGGTTCAGTAATGTCCAGTCTGTCCCTCCAGGCAAGTACTTCTGGAGACTGACTCGCAATAAGCACTTGGTCTCCCTCCAGCCGGCTCAGATCCATCGTTTCTGGCGGGGCTTGCCGCTCAACCTGGACAGCCTGGATGCGGTCTATGAGAGAACCAGTGACCACAAGATCGTCTTCTTCAAAGGTGAGACCAAATGGAGGTAGAACATGTGTCTCCCCAGTGTAGAGCCCAGTGCCAAGGTACCTTGGTAGCCTTTTGACCTCTCCTGCAGGCAGGAGACACCAGCAGCAGCCATTGAGCATCCCCCAGGGCAGGTCCGAGATCTGTTGTCCATGAGCAAGGCCAGGAGAAACCAGCTCAGAGGGAGGGCAGGCGAAAGGTAGCAGTCATGTTCCCTAGAAAATGAGGGTAGTGTCATTGAAGACAAAGTTCAGCCACACCTGACTGAACTCTCAGCTTTCCAAGAATGAAATAAAAGCAGGAATTACCCATGCACACACTCCACAGGCTTTAAGTTCCTTCTTTGGCCTCTTCTCTCTTTAGTATTTGCTGCTGAGAAGAGAAGCAGCAGCAGAGGGGACAAAAATGAAACCTGAAGAGCTTGGGTTTGCTGATTATATTTCTGTTACTTTTTCTTTGCCTTAAAATAAGTGGCATAATCCTCTCTTGTTATTCACAACTCACAAGTTTCTTTCTGAAGAGCTGGAGGAAAGAGATTAGCCCTTGGTTCCTATACACATGTCCAAGTGCCCAACAAACAATCTGCCCACGCTGGTTTGATGTTACCCATGTGCTGAATGTCACCCAAGCCCCCAGCTCTTGTTTTGGACAGGTTGTGCATGTGAAGAGCTAAACACATCCCAGCCTTCCGTGCTCTCCAGCTGGAAACTGCTTTTGTCCCTGACTGTCGTGCTCCAAGCATGGTGCAATTATCAGTTGCAGAAATGCTGAACCCAGTGCTTCTAAAAGCAATAATTTGGTTTCAATTCCTGCAGCAACACTAAAGGAATGGCTAATCCTGTGCGAGGCTCTGTGCTCACAGAACTGTTTCTAAGCCAAGCCAAAGCCCTTCCATGCACTGAGCATCACAGAGCAGCGCCAAGCGCTGCATCTTCCCAAGGGACAGCACGCAACAGGCTCTGCTGCACGTTTCCAGCTGCCTCGGGCAGCGCGCCCTGCTCTGCCTTTCCATTAATCCAGAGGGAATGAGGCCAGCTGGAGCTTGGCAGCCTTTGCGCCTGGCACCAGATCCTCAGCCTGGTCTGTGGACCATAGCAGCAGTCACTCACTTCCTTCCCTTCTCTCTATGCTAGGTACAGACAGACCTCAGCAGCTCAGGTCCAGGGGCTGCTTGTGAGGCCAGATTACAGCTGTGCCACAGCTGGAGGCTTGCAAGGCACTGTGCTGCATGGTCACATATGATGTGTGACCATGCATAGGTTTATCTGCCTAGCCCCGAAGATTAAACTCAAGATTTTATTTCCAGCTATAAAATACTGCCTCACCCACTCTCCCCAGCCCTGTTTCATTTGTCCCTGGACACAAACTAAAGCACACAAATTACCCTGGCCTCTAAGGTCCTGCTCCTGATACATGGGCATGTATTTAAGTGCCTCTTCAGGTTTCCTAGAAAACCAAGAGAGGAAAAAAACTGGTCTTTAAAATAGGCTGTGTAATACCTAGCAGGTTCCTAAAGAGACACCGTACAAACAGAAGGACTGCCCCAGTGGTTAGAGGATTATGTAGGAATTAAGAGGTCTGGGTTCACTTTCTTGTTCTGTCACAGAGCAGGGGCCAGTCGTGCTGTGCTTCATTTTCATCAGGGGAAAATAACCCATAGTGACAGTTCTCTCCTGCCTAGGGTAGGGCTGGTGTGGGGTGCCTGTGTAGGACACCTAAAGAGCAATGAGCTGCTCAGATGGGATTTGTTGGCCCTTGTGTATCTTCCTTACATCCCTTAAAACCCATCGGTTCTTCAGCCTGGCTGTCTCTAAACAGTGGTGATTTCTCTTCCACAGCGGGACTACACTTTGCTTCTCAGGAGTCAAATAGCAGGCAGAAAGCATGCAATTTGCCTACTAAAGCTGCATGTAACTTCCTGTTTCTTGCAGCTGGATATCAGGCAGGGGCAGAAAACCAAATGGCACCACCTGCAGCCATTCAGGAGTGAAGGGGGGCTATGCCTGACACAGAAAAGGCACCTATCTATTCAAAGATCTAGATTCTGCACCATCCCCATCCTTTAATGCCAAGAGCTCAGTCCTGAGGATTGTCACGGCAACAGATAATGAAACATCAGCTCGTCTGTGGGGTAATGATGGTTTCAGCTGTGAATGTGATTTTGCTCTGTGCTTCTTTCCTTTGACAGGAGACAGATACTGGGTCTTCAAAGACAATAATGTGGAGGAAGGGTACCCACGGCCCATCTCGGACTTTGGCCTTCCACTGGGAGGAATCGACGCTGCTTTCTCCTGGCCCCACAATGACAAGACCTATTTCTTTAAGGACAATCTTTACTGGCGTTATGATGACCACGAGCGGAGGATGGATCCTGGGTACCCTTCAGAGACTATGCTGTGGAAGGGAATACCAAGCCCTATAGATGATGCCATGAGGTGGTCAGATGGTGAGTCCATATGCTGGTCCAGAAAGCAACAAGAAATAAACAATCAGTGCTGCATTTGCGCTTGAGCTATAGCCCCTTCTGACATAAACTGCTAAGCCCCAGATGGGATGACAGTTCCTGGTGTCTGCAAGCTGAAGGGGAGGTAGGCTTCCAGCCAGAGCTCCCTGCATGCTCACTGAAGAGACTTTGTAATTTCAAGCAGACAACAGAAATATCTTGGGGGCCTAATAAATTGATTTCATTAAAAGAACACAGTTGATGTTGTTTTGCAGCGGTTTTTATCCTAATATGTGCTGATTTGCTCCTCACTGAATTCGTTGTCATTGGATTTTTTAGCCAGATATATGAGGATGTGAACAGAAACTATTTTAAAGGGAGATCTTTTCCCCAGTTACAGCTTATTTTGCAGGGATGAGATTTCTCAGTGGTTTCCTCCCCTTAAAAAGACCACAAGTGGCCCCTGATGGCCACTGAGAGATATGTATGGTGCGTGCAGCTGTGGATTTACTAGAGCTTTTACTCTGCACACCCTCATACCAGGGGGATGCAACTGTTCTAGGACCCACCATAGAAGAGACAACATCTCACCCATTTGTCTGGTGGCTCCTGGTTGGTGTGAGTGGTCCCAGCTGAGCACAGCATCATCTTTTTGAGCATCCCACCAGCAGCCACTGTGCTCTGCAGTGAGCGAAGGTATTGGCAACAAGCAGTAGTACTGCATATGCCTCTCAAACAGGGCCCAGCTCCGGTGGGAGTGCTCCTCATGCTCCACTGGGAAAGCACCCATCACACTCACCTTGCCTTTGGGCTTTGGTCTCTTTGCAGGTGCAAGTTACTTCTTCAGGGGCAAGGAGTACTGGAAAGTGCTGG
This sequence comes from Coracopsis vasa, assembly GCA_026283785.1. NCBI lineage: Eukaryota > Metazoa > Chordata > Aves > Psittaciformes > Psittacidae > Coracopsis > Coracopsis vasa. The sequence goes on along the minus strand of JANHGB010051787.1, from coordinate 17,968 downwards.
ACAGTGACCTGGAAGCGCAGCCTGGTTACCCGCAGTCCATAGCCAGAGACTGGCTGGTGTGCAGCGACATGCAGTCCGACTCGCCCGAAGCGGCCGGCAGCACGAGGACTGGGGCACGCTCCAAGCCGGGGCAGCACGATGAGAGCCGCTCCGAGAATGGCTACGAGGTGTGCTCCTGCACCTCGGCATCCCCATCCCTCCACACGTGCCCTGGGCTCAGACTGGCAGCCAGCCTCCTGCTGACCAGCGTGTGGACAGCAACGCTGCTGTGTCCAGCCCTATGACGTCTCATCCCGCACAGACAACACCATGGTGCTCCGGGGAGGGGAGGATGCTATGATCCCGTGATGCTAACTGTTGCAAGCAAACAAACATTCCTAGGAACTTGCCAATGAAGGGTTTGAATTCTCCATGAGAAATGAACAGTGGTTTTTTGTTTTGTTTTGGGGTTTATTTTCTTCTTAATTTTAGTTTAAAGATCTAATAACAGATTTTGAGTTCTGCACCTTCTCATGCCCCCATCCATCTGAAGATGAGAGCAGCCTAACGTTGAATTTAGAAATGTTCCATAGAGATGTGTTGCTTTGGATGTTTAAACATGGCAAATGAGGGAGGGGAGAGCTACTGTGATTGAATGGGAACAGAGGAGATGCTGCTGAGACAGAAGACAACATCCCGGAGGAAAGGCAGCAAGGCCATAGGTGAGAGGTGGTAGTTATGCATCCTATTGGATGTACTAGCTAGGAAGAAACTTTGACTCCACTAAGATTAACTGCAGGGTGATAATTTAATGTCAAACCCATTGTGGTCACTGATGTCTCGGTAACCTGTATCAGTTTCTATGGGTCAGAAACACCTTTGCCTTTCAGAAGGCACTGCAGCTTCTCTTTGTACCTGAGTCATTTGAATCTAGCAGTTTCTCTAATAAACCTTGGCTGCCTACACAGAGATCTCCCAGTCCTCTGCCAGACCAAGCCTGCCACCTGCAGTAAGTGCTGACTACTGAAGTGGGGGAGCAGCCTCATCTCTGTGCAAGGAGCAACCTTGTGCAGCCAAATGAGATGCAATTACACCCATCACCCCTGCCTAATCCATGCACATGAACTCCTGCTCTTGGAGTTCCTGTTTCAGGTTGGTTTATGTTTTGGGAGGGATCAAGATGTATTGCATTCATTTGTGACTCTATCAACCTGGCTGCCCTGTGGAGGATGGGCTGGAGCAGGGAGGGATGCTGAATAGTCAGCATCAAGCTCTTCTTGGAGCATCAAGCCTCTGCCAGGAGTTTGGAGCCACAGAAGCAAGGTCAAGCACTGCATTAGGATGTTCCTGGTGGGTTTCTTTCCTAATCCATTTTCTGCAGCACATTTTGGGCATCTGAGAGTCCTTGAAAACGACGAGTGAGAACCTGTGCTAAGAACTGCATGTGATTGAGATGCCAGGAAGGCCAGGGTCCTCCAGGCTGGTGTTGTCAAGGAGTTGAAGGAGACAAATGAGCAGCAGCAGCTGGGACATGCTGTTCTCTGCCCTGCTTCTATAAAGCTCCTACAGAGATGCCTTTTGCTACCTCTGCCAGGGCCAGCTCTTTGGAGAGACCCATCAGGAGGCAGGAAGCCACAGGCAGTGAGTGTCACTGTGGGACCCAAGGCTGCTCCACTGGCCCTGGTGCCAGCCAGGTTTTGCCTTGGGGCCAGATATAACACAGAGGGCCCTCCATGGCACAGCAGGAAAGGCAGAAGTGCCTGCCGATAGAGAACAGGGGTCACCCTGAGTTTTCCTCTCTGCTGTTTGCATTTTTAAATAGTCCCAGTCGTTCACAGGGTGCTGCTGTTTTCAGGTTGATGTGCTACAGGCTGATGTTGTGGGGCAAGAGTCAATGGAAACATCCCATTAAGCCATTAAATATCCTTTAAAAAGAATACAAACCAGAAATCCTCACACATAGCAGCTCTCTCTGCTGAGTGAAGCTGCCTCTGGTATTCTCACTGCATTGGTCTTACTCTGCCCAAAGCAGTTCCCCACTCCACCTCCTGCCATTGTGGGAGATGGGATTTTCCTTCAGGTCACATTAATTTTCTTCCTCTCCTCTCTCGAGTCAAGAGGACACAGCTTTTAGTCCTTGCTGGGGTGACACTGCATGAATGTCAGCATATTACAGATTCCTCTTGGGAATGAACCCAGGTAGGAGCACAGCATCTTGGCGAAGACAGCCTCTCTCTTTTTTTCCCCCTCCTTTTTTAGTCTTAGTTCACAAAAGAACTACCCAGAAGCTGCACCTGAAGGATCAGAGGGGGCAGGGATGTGGTTAGCACTGCTCCCACATCTTTCCAGCCCAACCAAGGAGCTTGCTGTGACAAGGATCAGTGGCTCTGCAGCTATGCTGATGTGGTCACAGTGGTGCTGGGTTCTGCAGTAACAGGGATGTCAAGTTACATTCAGTTTATCTAACATGGGGGACTGTGATTTATAAATAAAGCCTGTGGGAAGGCTTTCAACACGCTCTTCTCTACGTCAAATTATGCATTTGGATGATCAGAAATGGATCAGAATCAGGGCTCTGCTGCGGCTGGACAACCCCTGGGGAGGATGGAGGAACACTGCAGTCTCCTCATGGCATGTGGCTTGCTCATCCATTTCCCCAGCTGCTGGTGAAGCCACCCTGCAGTTGCCATCAGCTCTGGATGCAGCCACAGAAGACTCGAGCTTCCCCAGGATGGAAATAGGATCCGAAGAATTTCCTGTCAAGGTCACTGGTTCAGTGCAGGGCTGAGGGGATCGGCTGGGCTGGAACATCAGGAGCAGATGTCCATGGCACAAAGACACCACTATAGCAGGCGTGCTGGTGCTCTGGGTAGTGCATCATCTCCCATAGGAACACAGCAGTGCCCTGTGGATGAAGCAGTGCGGATCCATTAATGAAAGGGTTTTGTGCTTTGCAACCCAAAGCAGAGAGAATCCTGTGCCCAGAAGTGTGTGTGGCTCTGTGGCACCTAAGGGGAGGATGCAAAGAACATCCCTACAGTACCTCTGTACGCACCCCTCCATGATGTATTCAGACATTCCCTGACCAGCTCCAATCCCATTTGCAGATCACTCATAGGGTGATGGCAGTAGGTGCAAATCACAGCCTGAACCTGCTACTTGGGAACTCTCTTGGTTTCCTTCTGAAGCCAGGCTCACCGCCTGTTCCTGTGGGTCTGGTGACGATGGGCACTGTCTCTGGGGTGGCCCACCTGTGGATGCACCGCTCCGAGGCTGCAGAGCCCCCTCTGGGGACAGCGGCAGAGCGGGCATCCCCAGACCGACCGCAGGAGGACAGCAGAGACAGCGCCGGCGCCGCTGCGGGCCGCGGAGCTTCGCCTGCAGGGGCACAGGCGCGCTCGTAGCGGCTCGAAGATACGGATGTAACACAAATGCGGTCTCTGTACTCCAAAACGTTGCTGGTGCTCTGCTGCCGCGCTCCATGGCAGCGTCCCTGTGCCTGGGCTCCTCCGGCCCTGCCCACCTCCACCCTCCGAAATAATAACCTGACATCATATTGCTTGTTGCTCAGTCTGGTTATTTTCTGATTATTTAAATGCTCAGAGAATTTTGTGAGGTCATTTCAGAGTTGAAATACTGCTCCTATGTCACAGGAGGGGTGGCCGTCTGAACACAGGAGTATTTAAAGCTGAAAACCTGAGTTTATGGCAGCTAGGCTTATTGGGGCAGGCTCCAGGGTGCCAGTCAAGGTGTTTCCTGGCTTTCACTGTCCCCATCCCCAGGCTCAGCCGGCACCTGAAGCCTTTTCTAGTTTGCTACTATGAGGAAAAACAGAAGGAAAATTAAAAGGTAAAGAACAGTTTTCAAAGGACAAAGCCACAGCAGTGCCTGGATTTAATAATGTCAATAACAAGTCATCTCAGACAACACCTGGGATCAACCTGAGAAACACAGTAAGGTTATTGAGAAGAAACCCATCTTTACTCACTGATTCAAATCATACAACAGGCGTGTGTGCTATAAAAGGTCCCTGCCTCCTATAGCCCCCTTACAGCTGAGGAGAAGACTTAGCCCTTACTCCTAGACAGTTTTTCTAAATGGAACTTTCTGCTTTTTAAGGAATGACATTTACCTTCTCAACCCTTATTAATCAGAGAATATCCTTGCACATCTGTGGGCCAGGAAAGCAGGTGATGGGGATCAGCCCCATAGCTCAGGTGGAGCGGCTCTGGATGGTGCCCTATATCAGCACGTGGTTAGGGGCTCCTAAACCTCTCTTGCCTTGCTGTAGCTCTTGGAGAGGGAGCTGTCTTGCTTCTCAGATGGCAGTCTGGGAGAGGACACATACCAGAGCTGCCTCCAGCTCTGCCACAGTGCTTTTTCCATACCCTCTGCCAGGTGAGTGTCATGTATGAGCTAGGGCTAAGCCTGGTGCTGCTGTAAGCAGCAGAAACAATCCCAAGGAATGTTTTGTCCTGGGGAAGGGGGCTTGTCCTGGCTCTCCATGTCCCAGGAATTCCTGGTAAGCTCAGTGCTGTGGATTGCTTGCTTGCTTTTGAAATTTCCAGACAGGGGGAGTTGCCTGGCCCCGTGGAGCTAAAACAGGCTGGTGAGGGCTATAGGAGAGGCAAAAACAGGGACTATGGAGCTGAGTAATAGTCTATAAGAAGACCAGCTCGGGCTAAGAATAGAAGAGGGTATTAAAGTTGGATGGTATGCGAAGGATTTCTGTAGGCATGTGCTAGGGCTGTACACGGGGAAGCAGTGTGGCTGTCTCTGGATCACAGTACAACTGATTACTGACCTTCTGGCACTAGCAAGATTGCTATGAGAGCTGCCCGAGCAGATCCCTGTCCTTCACTTGGATTTCTGTCCCCCTTGTTTAAAAAGAATGAATCCCAGACCTTTGGATCAATGTGATCCTGTACGCACCAGGTTGCTGGCTTTGGTGGGCTTATTTTCAGTGGTATGGAAGGATCTGGGCTTTGTGTTTTGTTTGGGTTTCTTAAGGGCTTTGAGCTTGATTATACACCCAAAGCAGTCAATAAAGTGAGACCCAGGCCTGGCTTTTGCTTTCAGCATTTGTGGCTTGTCAGGGAAGAGCTGCATCGACAACAGGGTCACTTTGTTGTGGTTAGGACAAGGCTCCACAAGCTTCCCAAGGAAATGCACCAAGACTTATGGATTGTGCTGCTTGGGTTCTGGCAGCTCATCTTTGGGCTTCATGTGAGGAAATGCACATCCTGGGGAGAGGCCTTCTTGCCCCACATCTGACAAGCTGAACCCAGCCAATGTGTTGTGCAGCTGGAAACTGGAAGCAAGAGGATTCTCTTGCTCTAGATCAGACATTTGGCCTGTTCTCCTCTGTCATAACAAGAGGAGGGTTTGGGGGGAAGCATAGGTGATGACTGTGGAAGCCTGTTTGTATGCAATCCCTTCACTAAATATCAAAGGGTGCAAATGCCCTGTTTTGCTTCCCAACTCATCTGTGCTACAGAAAGAGCCAAATACTCCCTGTGTAGTAGGGCAGGGAGCTTGGTGGTTACAGGGCAGCTAAGTGACAGTGTCTTCTTCCTCTTCCCAGCCTGGGAAATTGACGGTTCTTCTGGATCTAATGCTAGGTTTGTCTGGGGAATAGAAAATCACGGTGTTGGGTGGTCTCCTGTGCCAGTTATCCATCATCATCATAAAGCACCATGGCCATTTCCCATCCACAGCTCCTCTGCTCCTAGGGACTCACCCTGCTACTCCGTGTTAACTTGGAAGTCAGCTACACACTGCGTGCATCAGCTCCTGGCTGTCAGCAAGGAGGCAGCGCTGTGGGATGGGTTTCCTTGTTTCCAAAGCTGCCAGGTAAAGGAGTAACTGTGCCAATGAGGGCTTGTTGTGACGAAGCTCCTGCCTTGAAGCCCTGCCTCTGAGCAGAGCTCACAGGGAGGGGTTCCACACAAGCCATGGTAACTCTTTGCCCCATTTACTTGCATTGCTGCGCTTGAACTTATATGAAATGTCACTGCTAATGCTTAACTCTGGTTCTTAACTGCTCTAATTTCCTGAGCACGCAGAAGCAAAGGGATCAGTGTTTTACAGCAATTATCTGCTTTCACCCTCCCTTTTCCTGCTGCTGTGCTCATCCTCCTGTTTTCCTCATGAAGTTCTCCTTCCTTATTGCAAGAATGAGCAGGTCTGGCTGATTGATGGTCTGGAATTGATGGTCTCTTAGGAAAAGATCCTGGAGCTCTGCAGGCATCAGTGGTTAGCGAACTTCTCATGTCTCTGTATAATGGATGACCACCACTCATTAAAGTATAGCATGACCTCAGCCCAGGGCCAGGAGGATCAGAAATACCACATCATATTTGATGAATCTCTGATATTCTGACCTAGGAATATGAAGGTGGGAGAAAGTGGGACTGGAGTGACCTGGGGACACGTATGGAAGGGAGATTTGTGTGATGGACTTTAACATCTGTCTGTGGTGCTGCTGCTTTAAAACATCTGTCCAAATGTGTCTGCTGGGCAGCAGCAGAGCTCCCAGGCTGCAATGAATGTGTATGTAAGAGACTATGTAAAAGAGTGGAGCAATTTGGCAGCTTGCAGCAGGTCTCATCTAGAAACAGGACATGGATCCTATCCTAGTCTCATAAAAAGCACAATGCCTCCTGTAGGCTGCTGAACCTTCTACTGAAAGAGAGGGAGCTGACTCATCAAGAATGCAATTCCTTCATTTGTTGGCTCTGGAAGGCTTTCATTATCATGTACAAACAAGTGAGATCAGAAACCCCTTAAGTAAAAGCCATGCTCAGGTGAGTAGAGCTTTGCAGGGCCAATGCTAATCCTACTGTGCAAAGCACACACCAAACACTTGAACCTCTCACGTTTATAGCAATGAAGTCATGTCCCTACTGGCCTCCATCTCCTTCAGGGGTACCAAAGGGCCCTACCTCTCAAAGCCCTCCTGCCTGCGAGCCTGCCAGGGAGCAAGTCTGTGGCTGCCCTAGGGAGCCTGTCTCTAAATAGTCCCATTCTGGCAGCATGAGGTAGTGGAGCCCGATTGTTATTCTTAACCCTTGGGTCAAGTAAGGTAGCAGTGATGTAATGGAAGAACTTTACTCCGCACGCTGTCACAGCAGCTCTAAAGCATCATCAATCAACTGCTTCACTCTGATCTGCACTGCGACTTGTGTCGTTCCGCTTGCTGCAAAGGGGGGTGGCCCCAGTGCCCCTCTTGGACTGGCATAAGCTGTTTCCCATTAGCAACATGAAATGCTCTTCTCTATGCTGTCAAAGGCAATCTGTTTGTTTACTGTTGTCCACCCTGCTGGGAGCCAGCGCAGGCTTCCTTGCCTGCCATGTTACTATAAAGGCAGGGCTTTGTGCTTCACCCTGTTCTACCAGTCCCTTTGGCATGAATAGGATGAGGTGATTGCAGCTGCATGAGCCCGCACCTCTACAGATCCCAGGCAAAGCCATTCAGGGATAATGCCTCTCCTTCCATGAACATCTGAAGACTGATACAGGCTGATTCAGCAAGTGCTTGCAGGAGATGTTGATCCCTTAGTAAATCCTGTCTCCTTGGGTCCCAACAGGAGGCTGCCAAGTGATATAGGCTTGACAAATATCTGAAGGGGCTGCTTTACTAGCTCATAAGAAGTATCCCTCTCTGCTGTACTTCCAGAGCATAGGAGGTCCTCTAATGCTATTGTGAGCCTTGCAAATGCATCTTAGGTGTTGAGGTTAAATTCAACTTTGCCTCCTACTTCTGTGTTGCTAAGGGTGAGCAAACAAACACCAACAGACTCCACCAGAAGGCATAGCTGTGGGACTGCCTGCCTGTCCTTGTAATGTACATGTGTTTATGTGCGTGTTATCTCCAGCTCTGTTTGGACACTGCAGGTGTGCCCAGTGGAGCTCCTGGGGCTACAGATAGCAGAGAGAAAGTGCAGGATTGTTCTCTGCTGGCGTCAGGGCTCTCACCTCACTTGAACCCGGCTTCTGAAGCACATTGGCTTAGATGGGTGTGAAGAGCTCTGAATGCTAAGAAACAATTCAAAGATGTATCGGTGAATAGCCATCATAGCACCAATCTTTTGAAGGCTGGTATTTTGGGTTACTGTTCCGAGTGCTGCAGAAGAGCAGTTTGTGCTGTTGCTGTGTTGGGCTGAGCCCATATTTATGGGCAGAGCAGCAAAGACCATTTTGCCATTGGATTCTCCTTCACTTCTTTTCTCTTGAAGCCGTGAGTTCAGAGCAGTTGTTTATTTTAATAAGCAACAAAAGCTTGAATGCAGTATTCAGCAAACCATGCTGAATTAGGGCAGGGTGAACAGAAGGAGAAATATTAGGAGTTTAATGTAATCTTGCCTTGTACATTGATTACAAGTTATGTCACTAGGGACTTGCATTCCTCACCAGAGACAAGCAACCCCTTGTGACTGCTAGTAAAGTCCAGCAGCAGGAGGGAGAGTTGAGAAGCATCCAGCTGGGGAGACAGTGCCTTTGCTGGTGCTCCTTGTTCCCTGTGTGAGTGCAGATCGCTGGTCACTGACCTGTGTGGTGGGTGTTTGACTCAGTGGCTGTCTTCTGAACCCTTCACTCAGTGCTCTCAAGCTTCCCTCCTTGGGCTGGCAGCCAGGAAATCGGGGTTATCAATAGACAGGCTGTTTGGTTTTCCACGGGTTGTTTAACTTGCACCGGTGCTATCAGTGAAACCAGGTCTGTTCATGGCCTCCTGGTCTGCAGGTGGAGGCCTCTGATCTCCTGCTCCTGTGCTTTTTGAAGATGGAGAAACATCTTGCATGGGTTTACAGCACCAACACAAGGCAACCACACTGTAACTACTTGTAAAGACAAACTAGCCCTACAGCAGCAGTGCTGTGTAATGGGACTCATAGCAGATGTAAAAAGGAGAGTAGGATGGACAACAGCTCTGTGGTTATGCAGGTGGGATCACTGAGCTTTCCACTGATCCTGCCCTTGCTTGCAAAGAAAGACAGGAAAATACTACTGATTATAAGGGTGGTGTTTGTCTGGTCAACAGGGATCAGACCAGGCTGGAGCAGTCTTGAGGAAGGTCTAGGTTTGGACCACATGGACTTTTGCTCAGATCTGGAGTCCTTTGGTGCCTGATTCAGTTCTCCTCATGCCCCCACAGGCAGAAGTTTTACCCACTGGAGTTTCTGCCCTGTGCTGCTTTTCATGATCAACAACCATCCTTGATCTATACCCTGACAGGGCTCCAGGAACCAACTTGTCCTGTCTCGATAAAACTACCTGTGCTGCTGCTCCAGCCCTATGAATGTGGGCACAGCCTTGGGAACAGCATCTGTCTCTCCTGTGTGGTGGATCTGGCTCGTACCCAGCTCTTTCTCTATTGCTTCTCCCATCCTAGCAAAAACAAATGCAATCTGCTCGTGTGTATGGTGCAAGAGCCCTGCCAGGAACAAAAAGAAGTTCAAATATTTGTGTTGGGTTGTTAATCTTTCCATTCAGGCGATAAATGACAGGCTTCAGCAGAGCCTTTTGGTGCAGAGTCTGAGATTTCCACCGTACTGGCACCAGCTTCAAATCTGCACCAAGATGAAACACCTATGATTAACATTTGGGTTTTAACTGGGGCTCTAATGGCTGAAGGTAATTGAAATATGGCCTTAAATATCAGACTTTTCCCCTGTCTAGTGAGAAGTGTTTGGTGTTTGTTGCAGTTTCACACAGAACAGCATTTTCACCATGTGTTCTGAAGCAGTGCTGCTGATTTCTGTCCTAGTGCCTGGGATGCAAGCTGTCAGGCTGCATGCAAACATTTCAGAGCTGCCTTTCTTTGGAAGATCCCAATCTCAAAGCCATGTTGAGGCCTGAATTTCTCTAGGATTGCAGCTCTTGCTTCCATTTGGTTGAGCTGATCAATGAGCCAAAGATGCTTGCTAATAAAATCATCAATTTCAAATCTCTACTTTTCAGTATCTGGGAAGCTGCTGTGCTTCAGCACTCAGTAAACCTAGAATGGTGAGACAGCCTCGGGTACAAGCTAGCTTGGCAAACAGGCTGGTTTGGTGTCACAAAATTTGGGGGATAAAGACAGGAAAGGCATAATCCATCCTCATGGGATTTCACATGTTGACATGTCAGATCAGCAGCAAAGCATTGCAGGGAGTACAACCATCCAACTACAGCTATACAGAAACATAGGTTAAACTCTGTTTTAATGCAGAAGGACAAGGTAAGCAGTTGTTAGGGCAATGACTGAGTTTCTCTTTCTCTGTCATACTGAAATAGATGTTGCACAAGGTACTCATGAGTTGAATGTTTGCAGTTCAAAACAATCCTAAAGAAGCCCTTGCTGTTCTCTACTGTGGGGCCTGCCTGGCTCCGTGCAACTCTGTTCAGGAGTGGGTATAGTGGATGCTTCTGCCCTGAGGCACTTCACCTGGCTCAGTTCAGAGGGATAGGCATGATGTGCTGATGGCATTTTGGTTGCAAAACAAACTGGGAATGTCTTTGGGGTGTTTCTGGTAGGATACACAAGCAGGTTTTTGCCAGTTCTTGTAAAAGATGCTGTAATCTGTGGCAAGGCTTGATCTCTAACCAGATGGTGTTTCTTTTCCTTTTTCCTCCCCACCCCCTTTGGTGTCTTTTGCTGTATTACTTTGGATCTCCCATCATGCCCAGACAGCCACAGTGCTGCCAGCCTTCCCTAGCATCAGTCTGGGCTAGATAGCTACCTGTGCTTGACATGTTCTGATTGCCTTCTCAGGTTAATTTGGTATTTTCCATTAGTCCCATCATGAGTTTCCTGGCTCAGAATTTCTTATCAGGAATTCATTAGCCCTGAAACTTCAAGGACTGACTCCTTAGGCTTAAATACTGTCTATAATTACCTTCTCTTTGTGCTGTATTGTGGAAGATGTCTCCAGCATTTCACTTTACACAGTAAGCAATGAAGTTATTTCTAGTTCAGGTAACTGAAAAGATATCAAATATCCCAAGAGCTTCAGCAAAATAATAATGGTAGAGATGAGGCTTTTTCTGGCTTCCTTTTATGACCTATATATTATATGCAACCGAGACAAGAAGCACTGTTTGAACCTGCTTCAGCTGCTGTCCATATTTCCAAAAAGGATCCATTCTGGCTGTCTCTTTAAGCTCCCTCCTGCTTACTTAGGTAATTTCTGAGATCATGTAAGGGCTGAGGTTTTCTAAGTAGCTTGCTTCTCTAAGTGTTCTGTCCTAATTTGTTTCTAGGCCCAGCCTGACACTTAACAGATATGCCTATTGGGGCTGTAATAAAAGCATGTATTAAAATATAGGTATCTCAGGCAGAGAGTAGAAGGTGGGTAGACTACTGCATAGTCCACATTAAAAATACTTAAACCAATTTATTAGCATAGCCTGACCTTAATGTCCACTGACTGACACCTTTAAGGAGTGGGTAGCAAAGGGCTAACTCCTTTATTGCCCTTTGTTCTTTAGCACTGGCAGTGGATAAAAGCCAAAGACACAAGGAGATAAACGTATTTCCTTTTTCAAGATAAATATAGGTTTAAAACGAACCCTTTGCAGAGGGTACGTATGCACCATTGTCTACTTAAAAACAATTGATAACAATTCTTGCAATCAGCACATGGAGTACCGCTGGAAACTCTCTGGAAAACATATACACAGCAAACCTGTTAGTGAGCTGCCTGATAAGGGACATTGCACTTCAATGAAGATAATGGGTAAACAGTGAAGAGGCTTTGGTTTCTTGGATAACAGAAGGAGGAAAAAAAGCAGGTGTTATGTAAGTCAGCAGCATATAAGCCAGTCATTTTGTGTAGTTACAGAACAGATTTAATGCTGGCTTTAATCATAGTACATTGTGAACCTGGAACATCTTAATTACCGATGTTCTCCTGAAATTTTTCATCTGTTCTCCCCTGCTAGAAGTAATCAGGCAGGTATTCCGGCAGCCTTGTAGTCTATCAGCCCAGTGGTTCTTCATTCCCACTTGCAACCTCTCCTGCTCCACTGGGGAGCCATTTGTATTGAAATAGCCAAACGTTGGCAAGACTAATCTTAAAAGCTAAAGAGTTGGCAAGAGCTTTGCTAAAGAAAAGCACTGAATGGCTAGCCTAAATCCAGAATACGATGTGCATTTCAGGACCTGCCAGCAGAGATCTTAAATAACTCGCTGCTGCTGCAATGCATAGTGATGCCTTTACATGGCTGATGCCGTGCTGATAGCCAGGGATGGGCAGGATGTTTCCTGTGCGATGCAGACAGCGTGTGCCTCCTCTGTATCATGACGAAACTGGCTAAACAATTATAAGGATGACACTGGATTCATTGTATAACAACAGTTCCTCTGTGATTCAGATAAGAGCACACTTACATTAAAATGGTATAATTTGCTCCAGGGCCTGTCTGTGCATGGTCTTTCTAACTGAAGCCTACAACAAAGAATTTCTCTGATCAAATTAAGCAGGTCAGTTCGATGTGGGTGGGTCTGTGGGTGGCAGCTCTCATCCTCAGTGACAGTGCTGACTTGAAATGCCTGGAAATGTTTGTGTTTTGGTTTGTTTCCGGTATATTTTCCTTTTTGTCTTGTTTCTGGTACATTTCTCTTTTTTATGTATTTCTTTAAATGCTGTTGGGGCATCACTGCTTACGTATGGGGACCCTGCTTCTGAAGCTCACTGTAAGAAACGCTAAATCTCCCATCTACAAAGACCTGATCCTCCCAGTTCTCACTCGCATGCAATGACCAGAATGAATATGCACACATGAGAGAAAATGAGTGTGCATCTTGCTATGGCTATTCTTCCGACTCATGTACAATGGCTCTTTCTGTGTCAGAGTCACAGGGATGGCTTTTCTGTGCCTTACATGACAGTTTGTACTTATACAGGTATTGGCAGATTTCTTTTTATCATGGCCTTACTTCAGTGTCCCATGACACATTAAACTGATGCCACAGTGATTACGCATGTCTTTAGAGCAGATTCTCTTCCTAAGCATGGTGGCTGGCATTAGCCAGCTCCTCCACTGGCACAAGTCAGTATAATTGGAGTTGTTTCATCTGGCTGAGGCTCTAGGCTCCTATACAAGTGCCGCTTTGAGAATGGGGAACTATGAAGTGCTTGGATTTTTTCATGAAAGATACTATATTAGTTTAGAAGATTAAGGCTGTTGTCAGAAAAATCTGATTCTCAGTGTAAACCCTGAGATCTGAAAGAAGTGATGCCAAGCAAATCCTAGTCTTATAAATTACAGGATAATGCCATCAGAAAATAAACAAGTTCTCTCAAAACAAATAGCTCCAGTGTTCCCTGTTCCCTTGGATGCCATTTAAACTGTTCTTCTGCCTACTTTTAATGTTTATCATATATAGTTTCTGAAGAAGAAAAGCTCTAACTTACCAGTATTGTTGGAATGATACAGTATGTTGTTTAAACCAAACTAACTGTGATGTTTTAAATGCAAAAGCTATTGTATTGCTCCCTAGACTTAGGCCTTTAGCATTATATCTATACAAGAGAATTCAAACAGGCCATTAGGACCCCAAATAGGGTAAGGATCAGGCTGAGACTGAATGCCAAATCAAAAATACCTTCTATCCCTTGTAAGTCTCTCAGTGGACAAACTTTCCACTGCCAATCCCTTTGTATTCCTCTGGAACTTATACCTGTTTTACCAGCAGCATCCCAGTCCTATCTGTAGATATACTGCAATCGATCACTGGCCCCTGTAATTCCACTCATCCTATTTTACAGAGAGAATAGAGGTTAGACAGGTTTGTCTGCACTATTTAGTTTATCAGCATGATTATCCTGTTGCTGCAGAGGTGCCCAGAGCTTCCCAGGAAATTAACTGCAAAGCAGGGAGCATGAATGCACCCAGGACTCTGGAAATGCATGATCAGGCTCCCCTTCTATGCCCTGTCCATGGGGTTAGACTATTGTTAGTGTTGAGTAAGTGCATAGCAGTTTGGCAGAAGGGGTTAGCAAGGTTAACCTTGTGTTACTGTATTTTATCTTGTGGTTCATTAATGGCTATATTCTGGTTTCTATGCATTTGAGATTTTGTTTATTTGCACCAGAATGGAAGGGACCTGCATGTAAATATGTTAGTATTAATGGTGTGTTTCATGTGGTCGTGCTTTTTGTAATTGATTATATTAATTATGCTATTCAAGCCTTGAAGCTGCAAAAAGTGTCCTATCCTAATTACACAACCTCAGCTGAGGTCCCTTGGTAATAAGTGAGTGGATAAAACTCTTCCTTACATTTCCCAAGAGTCAGAGGATGTTGGTATCCTGCTTATTTTGCCATGTTAATTTTAAAAGGCTTTTGTCAAGCAGCAACCCAATAGCTTTTCTTCCCTCTGGGTTTTGTTAGGTTAATCCATGAGTCATGGAATATTTGACTACAATATCATGAGTCATGGGAAAGCTCCATAGCCCTCATAGTTCTGGATGATCTTGCTGTCCAGTACTGCCAGGCCAAATGTCTTCCCAATGCATGGGCATAAATCATGAATGCATCCTGCAGCATTTCAGAGTGTCACTTCTAGTGGGAAACACTAGAGTTAACCTGGCTGATTAGCAGGGCAACTCTCGCAGCTTGTACCCAGCCCTTGGGGGAGAGCATTAGATTTTGACAGAGAATTCCTAAATCAGGATTGGTCTTTTTCCTCTTGCTTTCATTCAGATACTTGTTTTTATTAGTTGATTGTACCATTTGACACATGGCAAATGACAAGAGCTGAGAGGTACATTGCTGATCTTTAACTGGATGCTATCATTACTGCATTAGTCAATACCAAAACCAGAAATAGTATAGAAATAATTATGAGAAATTAGGTCTACAAAGACCTTGCCATTTACACATATGAGAGAAAAGAAGAGACCGCAATCTAAGGGACTGAAGTACTTAAATACCTCTCACAAAAGCATCTCTGCTTTGTCAAACAGGAAGTTAACAGCTAGGGACCTTCAGTCCCAGCCAAGAGCTTCACCTAAACTGCATTTCTGGGCAATGCTATGCGAGTTCATTATCCAGAAAGCTCAGATGTGCAAAAAAGAGAGAAATGAAAAAAATCAGCTTAAAAATAACTCTTATTTCATTATCTCCTTGCCGTTGGGTCTTCTTCTTTGCGGTGGCGCAATAAATATCAGTGGTTCCTGCACCTTGGCAGATCAGCGCTGTGCTGTGGTGGTGGTTCTTCCCATGTTTTAGGAAGCACTAAATACCAAAACTGATGCAATGCTGAAAACTTTTTCCCTTGTCACTCCTTGCTTCAGGCTCCTGTGCTGCAGAATCGTCCCTCTGGTTCCCTAGAAATGAACAAGGACGAGGGATCATTGCTTTGGCGTGTTGCAATGTGGGTACAGATCCCAGCTGCTCACTGCTGCACACAGCAATGTCCAGGCTCACTGCAGGGTGCACCAGTGCCAAATCTTACATTTCTGTGAGGCAGCTTGTCCTTGTCAGCTGGCTGATAACAGGTCCAGAGGAAGAGCCTGAGGGCTTTGCCCCTGCAAAGTGATCTTTGTATTTGTATGAGTGGGACTAGGATGATAACTTCCAAGGCCTGAGGTAGGAGTAATTGCTCATCTTGGGATTTTAGGGAGAGGAACTCTCAGCCCTTGCCCAAAACCAGAACACTGAAAACAAACCATGCAACGGGGTTGACATAGCTTGCTTGTCCAAGGCCACAGTTTGACCTTGTCTTTCTCACTGCAGATGTTTACCCAACCTGTCCCAGAAAGGCTCCAGGTGTGACAGTGCTCTGCTGCCCTTGCAGCCTGCTCCCCTCCTGAACCCATCAGTGGGGGACAAGTATCTCCTCATTGCTGCTGAAGCTCACTATGTCTTGTCCTATCTCCTGTGGATATTCCTCACTGTTACAGCTGTTATTTACACATGGCTGTAAATAAAGGAAGTTATCATTTCTGCCCTGGCTTTATAAGGGATGAGTATGGACTAATACCTACTTTAAATGGTATATGCTACTGGTCTCTTGAAAACACAGACCCCTGCAAGCCAGTTAGTCACAAAGAGGAAAGTTTCATTAACAGTCCCTTCACAAGATGAAGCTGAAAGCTTGCTGGAAGCAGTCAGCCATCCCAAGTGAGTTGGTTCCAGGCGTGGGGTGCTCCTGGCCATGCTTCTCCTCCCAGGGGCAGCAATGCTGATGCACTAAACCCCAGAAAGAGCTCTGATGCAAAGAAAATGCCTGGGAATCTCATTTTTAAGATGCTGCAGGTCTTTGACTTCCTAGGGTGGTGACAGAGGAAGAAGTATCTGTTCCTATAAGCCTGCACACTGCTGTGGCTCTTTGCTGTAATAGAGCAGGGAAAGGGTGTTAAACCTGCTCTCAGATTGGGCAGGTTTCGAAGCAGGAAGAACAAGGAGGCGTCTGATTCATAACAGGATAGATACAGGCTTCTCTGGGAAGTCACTGCTGGTTTCATTTTAGCTTTCATAGGTGATTTTTGTCTTAATGCTGCTTTTGAGAAGGGCAAAGACACCTGAGGTAATAAATGTGACTTCACTGTCCACCTGGTCTGCTTTGGAATGACTTTCCAGAGCTGAGAGGCTCTTTCTGACCACGATTTTCAGCTGCCTCCTGGAGGAGATGGTCCTTAAACCTGAAGGTTTCCCTCGTATGAGTCATGCCCCCTCTTCACCCCATGCTAGCCCTGCCCTATCTGGAGAGAAGCCCAGGCTGAAGGCTGAGCAACCTTCTTCTGGCCTCCTAAATATATGACTCCATACATGTGAAAGATAAGGGATGTGACTCCTACTCTTCCTCCTTCTGTGAGGTGAGTGGTTATTTTTAACACAGAGGTCACCAAAGCAAGGGTTAGTGCTGAACCACGTTAGAGCTCCTGCAGTAGATCCTGCTGACTTGATTCTTGGCTTCACCAGGACTGACAAGAGTGGCCCCATGGATGGACCGATGTGTGTGTGTGCAGATGTGGAGGGAGGTTGAGGGTGGCAAGTGTGGGTCTGTTCTCATCCAGGACAGAGATGACAGCTTGTAAGGAACTGCATGATGATACCTGCTGATTTATGGACAAGCACTGCTCGTTCTGGCAAGAAATAGCTTCCAATTAGCCTGAAAACAGACTGCTCTGGGTGGAGATTTGCAGACACTCTTATTTATTGGCAAGCCTCACTGTAATATAATCAGCTGCTTGATAGGCAGGTTAGGTAATGGTCCTCGATGTGAGCACTAACAGATTTGAACACTGAGTACAGCCTTTAGTGCCCAGAGCCCTCTGCCAGGAGCTGAAATGCAATTGATATTAAAATGCAAGGGGAACCTAGGAAGCCCCCTGCCAGAGCACCTTGCTGAGTATGTTAAAATGCTGCCTTCAATAATTCATTGAATCTGTTCAGTGAGTTGGTGTATATGTGTGGGGAGGGGAGGATTAAAATATCTCAGACCTGGCCTGCCAGGATGATTCAGTGGCTAGTTAAATCTCTCAACAGTATTAATCAATAAAGGGCCCACAGAGTGCATAAATCAGAATTTAATATGACAGGGCTATGGCAGTGTATGGGAAGCGATTCTTGCTCTCCTGTGAGATGCTAAATGCCATACTGCTCCAGCAACTGGTATTTGAATAACCTCATTGCTCTAGTTGTTCAAACATCCAGTCCTTCCAGCTGTGTTATCCCATGTTTAGATGTCACCTAAATGTCTTTGATTCAGCTGTGCATGCCACAAAGAGAACAGCTGGCTGTGAAAGGTTGTAAGCTCTGTCACTTAATTGAGTGTCTCTAGTTTCAATGATCAAGAGCTGATGTCATGAGTGGAGGATCGCTCCCTTTCTCAGATAAAAGCATTTAACCAGAGTTGGAATGCTGTTTCTGCAGATCCGCGGTGAGGTATGAACAAACACTCTTGACATAACTTACACCACTGTTGTAAATTTACAGATATTTTCAGGCCTCCAAATTAATCTACCAGTTCAGCATCTCTAGGAATTCAACACAACGTG
>JANHGB010051784.1:7931-33114 GCA_026283785.1 Coracopsis vasa | reverse complement strand
TTTCTTTTCTTTTCTTTTCTTTTCTTTTCTTTTCTTTTCTTTTCTTTTCTTTTCTTTTCTTTTCTTTTTTCTTTTCTCTTTTCTTTTCCTTTCTTTTCTTTTCTTTTCCTTTTCTCTCTTCTCTTTTCTTTTTGAAACTTATTACTCTGAATCAGCATTTTTCAAGCTTCTTAGCTCACATTTTTCTACGTTAGCTCTGCAATCAGGTCCTAAAGTTCCCTCTTAAAATAGATAAACTGGGCAGCTGCCTGACACCCAGGGTGTCCCATTCAACTTCTCCAGCCAAAAGCAAAGCCCAAGCACAGGGACATTGCAAATGCAGTCACAGAGAGCTAGCAGTGGGAAGCGAAGGTCAGGATGTGAACCCAACGGTAACAGGCAAGGTTAGTGAAACCTGCACCAGCCACATCCCTACTTGGGGGTTAGATGTCCCCACAAGCATCCCAACAGCTGGTGCCCAAGTGCTGCAATTACTGCCAGGGGCCTGTATGGCAAACAGTGGGATGCTCAAAAGCTGGTACTACACCTCTACTGCCGTCACCTTCACAGCCAGAATGGTACATGAGGATGAGAAGTTTAATGTCAAAGGTGCTGCAGCCAATACTCCTACAGGGCAGCCAGGATGAGGCCCCAATTAACCAAGAAGGAAAAGCTATTCTAAAAGTAGGTGGTGCTCAGGACTACGTCTGTTAATAAAGTGCATCATTCTGGTGTTATGGATGATGCTTCCTGCTTCATTATTTCATATTTAGATAGGCTTTGTAGAGGGTCTGTTAAAGCAGGAATGAACTAAGTGCCACTTCAGATAAACTCTTGCAAGTGGGCTTTAGTACGCTTTAATCATATATTTAAAGGCTCTATTAAGTAGGAATGTCCATAACTGCACATCTAAGTTAGTGTTGATTCAGGAACATAATCGCATTTTTTAAAGATATGACTATTATTACCTGAGAAGTGAAAAAGTCTTTCAATTTCAAATTATAAATTCACCTACCTTGGAAACGATATGTTCATTGTCGTGCCTTCATATATGTTTACAGGTTTGTGATTTTGTGTGTGTCTCTCAGAATGAGTACTTAAAGAGATATTCACTCTAGGGAAAGAAAGTTCCTCCTGGAGAAACCCTTTGAATAAGAACAGTTGTGCAAAGTGCAGCAACGTGCAGTGAAAGGCAAGAAGACGAAGTAATGACACTGGCTTGAAGAGAATGTGAGCTGGTGAGAAGAACTTTGGATTCGAAAGGCAGTGGCCCCTTGACATGCAGTTAGACCAACTGCATGTCTGCCAGTCTTTGCAAAGGCTGATAAACAGATTTTAGATCAGCAGGTTTCATCGTGCTTCCCGGGTGGCTTGGAGCCATTCTTCTCCAGATATTCACAGATCTTGTTCCCTGAAAACTATAGTGAAAGTTCGCTGGCAGCTGGCTTAGACACCATCTCAAAGATCTCAACAATGTGCATTTATCCCACTTATTGACCACTTGTCAGTCGGAAATCCACATAGCAAGAGCAATCTGCAAACATATCCCAAGCTTCCAAGAAAGATGATGTGGTATAGTTCTGTAATTTCTAGTTATGCAACATAATTTAAAAGAAAGGCATCAGAGGGAATATCTAGCTGGTGGGCATTTCTTTACCCCTGTATCAGCTCCAATTTTACAGTGCATAAGTTTCTCCACGGCAGAGAGACACATGCCAAATCAGGTATTTTAAGTCCAATAAGCCTGTACTGTTAGTCAAGCTGTGTGTCATGGCCAGCATAATTGTGTTTACTTGATAAATTTGAAGAATGAGTTCAGTGGTCTCCATCAGCTCTAAATGAGTGAAGGCCTTTCTTTAGTCTAGTAATTAACCTCCAGAATTGTTCCAGTCACGCAAATACACACAGTACGGCATGACTAGATGCACAGCCAGCACTGGCTAAATACGTAAGTGGGGATCTTTTGAAGCATATCATTTACTCAGTTATAACATTATACTTTGGTGCATGTTTTAGACTTATCTAGCTGTGTGTATTATTAACCCCTGTTATTCTCTCTGTCTTCCCTTATGAAGAGAATGCCATAGCAGACCTTAACTGTCAGCTTTCAGTTTCTTTCATCCACGCTCCTTTTTCTTTTTCTGAAGCTTTCCAGGGCAAATTAAGCAGCAATGTGTGCAAGTGCCCAGTCAGTAGGCTGCGTGAAGGCCATTTGCATGGAAAGGCAGAAAGTCTGCAAAGACATCTGGGGTCCCAGGGCCCATGCGCACGGTGAGAGTCTTTGCCTGTGTCCCCCTGCTCAACGGCTCCAGCTCTTGTCTGTTACTCACATTTTGCTCATTTGTACCTACTGAATCTGAAGTCACAGGTGAAATGCAGGAACATTTCATGAATCCAAGGGGAATGGTATTTCCAATAACATGTGGCCTAACCTTTGAAGCCTGATTAAGAAGGTTAGTGTCTACAAGCAGACGTTTCATACCAAGTGCTACCTGGAGCTGCCCCTTCTTTCAATCAAATCTATTGCCTTTCTTCCAATCTGAGCTAAGTGGCTGATCCTGCTACCCTTTGTAACCAGTTAAACTTGTATAGGAGCTTGCATAGGATAAGGTTGTACCTGTATCAATAACAGTGCAAGAATTAACAAAATTTTTAGCATCCATTACTATCCCATAGCTTCTTATTCTTATTATTCTTAAAATCTTAAAATCTTCTTGTTCTTAAAATTGGATCATCCCACAAGGTGGTCTAGATTTTATAGGCAAATATTGTCTTTTGCAATAAGCCATCACAGCTTTTATGGGTTATTTCACTCCACTTAAACCAAGGCCAAAATTAACAGTACTTTCTGATTGCCTGAACATTTTCTTTCAGTGAAAATGGGAGGAACAGAAAAGCTATCATTAAACAACATAGAGTAATTCTTCCTGTGAAATGAGTATGACTTTAGTTTGCACATCCGAATACCTCTCAGTCTGTACTTGCGCCACAACAATATCTGTATTTTGATCAGTATCACCTCTTGACACTGAATTGCTGAAAAATCTGCTGTTTATTTTATTCAAACCAAATGGAGGTTCAGTCTTCCCATTTATTCATAAACCACTGAGACAGTTCAATCTCTTTGCTCACTTTTCTTGCGATCTAATATACACTGGTATGTACATTTTACTTTCAATGCTCTCTGAATCATATCTTTTGCTGTTCCATTATGGGGACCTTGATGTGATAAACAAGCTGATTGCCATGGCAGCCATCCCAGCCTGGCTCTGCCTGAGACAGCTGCCAAAACACTTCTACTCCTCTCTCAGACCTGACATCTCAAAGCCCAAGCTAATGTTTCCTTTCCATTTCAGCGATCAGTTCCCATTATAGGTGGCATTTATGCAGCCAAGCATCTGTTACCTTAAAGTGTTATGCTTTCCAAGTCAAAACAAGACAGGGGGCCAGGGAGGAGCTGGGATCATCTGCAGTCACCACATTGGCTGAAAAAGAAGACTGAAATGTTTTGACAAGCACCCACTGCAAACAGAGAAGAAAACATATGAGGCCAGTCTGCAGAAAAAGAACTAGAATCAGTTTTGCCAGTTGTCATGGTCTAACCCCAGCCAGCAGCTCAGTCCTATGCAACCAGTCGCTCACTCCTCCTCGGCAGAATAAGGGAGAGAATGTGAAGGCTAAAAGTCAGAAAACTTGTGGGTCGAGATGAAGACAGTTTAATAAGTAAAGCAAAGGCAGTACACACAAGCAAAGCAAAGCAAGGAATTCATTCACCACTTCCCGTTGGCGAGCTAGCGTTCAGCATCTCCAGGAGAGCTGGGCTTAATTATACATAATGCATACTTCAAAAGACAAAATCGCATCACTCCAAACATCTCCTCTTCCTTCTTCTTCCCTCCTCCCAGGTTTATATTGCTGAGCATGACATCATATAGGGTGGAATATCCCTTGGGTCTGCTGGGGTCAACTGTCCTGGCTGTGTCTCCTCCCAACTCCTTGTGGACCCCCAGCCTCCTCACTGGTGGGGTGGTGTGAGAGGCAGAAAAGGCCTCGACTCTGTGGAAGCACTGCTCAGACAGTCCTCACACAGTATTCAATAATAGCAGAGGATGGTGAAGGTCTATAGACCTAGCTGACAGCTAGACTACACAGGGTCAGGTTCAGTTTTGGCAGCACAGTATTTGGTATCCACAGGTTTCTTAGGATAAACGTCTTTATTTTAAGACCCAGTAATTAAAAGAATTACAGGGGTGATGCAGGCTTCCAACAGCATACATTTTACTCATTTCCAGCCATAATGGAGAAACAGTTCAGGAAAAATGTACTGATTCCACTTCAACCCTAGGTTCATTTGACGTTTCATTTGAGGCTTTAAAATTCACAGGATCCCAAAGAGAATGTTACAACTGTTCAGCGTGAAATCCTGCAAGACAGCACACAGGCACAGACTGGATTTCATGAAGAAATTGCTGAGTACCAGCAACTTCTGTTTGAGAAAGATGTTTTTAAAGGAATCTCTTTTCTGTTCATTCCCTTTTGGTTTTCTGCTCCTTCCGTGCTGCTGGGATCAGAGACTGGAAATATTAAAATGCCCCAAGAAAAACTACTCTTGTATTTTCTGGCCAGATTTGGAAAAAGACTCTTTGGATATCTCATGAGAAAGTCTGTTTGAGTCCTAATGTTGTTGGTTTGGTGTTATAAACATAGGAGCAGAGTGAAGTAAACACTTTACAACAAATAAATCATACAATGAATGTTGCCATATCTGTATTTATGAATTGTCCAGAGGCAGGCGGGAAAGCTCTTAGTTGTATCTTTTTTTCACTGTCATCCATGATCTTTTCTACTGAATAATTAGCAGCTGGCAGTTCATTCCAGTTGTGAGTAATGCACTGTTACATTCGTATTTTGTAACTCATGCCTTAACTTGCCTAATAATATACAGAATTAAGGCAGGAGAGGATACAAGTAGATGCTAAGAAGGGTAGAGCATGTTTTGAAGTTAAATACATGAAGTTTACAAAGTATTTTGGAGGTACACAGGAAAAAGTGTTTGGGAAGCATAAGGAACTATCAATCAGTGTGAACCATCAATGTGAGAAATGATAATTTTTCTAAACAAAGTAGAATTCCATTTTGCCTGCGCAGATGCATTAATCTCTCTGGAAGTGCAATCTCAGTGTCTGATGCCAGGGTCTCCAACACTATTCCAAGAGCCACAGCCCTGTCAAATAAAAGATTTATTCAACTGTTATTAACATAACAATGCTTACAGTGTTATTTTTCCTGACATCAAATCACTCAGAGGGCAAAGACACTTGTGGCCAAGGTAAGTTCATCTCCAGGCATGGCTCCAGCAGTGTCTAAGATCAACTACAAACCTGCTCCGTGGTAGAGAGATGGGTTTACTAACTACTTCATTCAGGCCTATGCAGAAACCCTCATCCCCATTGTCCTAGGAGTCACAACTGCACCACCCTTCACACTTCACATTCATATTCTGTTAGCATCTTCTTTTCCCAAGTTACTTGGAAAGCAGTATGAAGAAGGCACTCCAACCACCCCCCTCTCCCTTCTTTCACTTCGCTGCTAATGAGAACTAGTGAATTGACCTAATCCTTCAGCAGTCTGGTTTTGATTTTCTGATTAATGTAACTATTAGCTGATGCTTAATCTGCAATAAACTGACTTATCATACTTTCTTCCCTGATCCTGTCAATCCACTTCATTGTGTGCGCTTTTTTTGGTCTTCCTTCCTCATTTGACACCTAGCTACATCACTGATCTAAGACAGAATCTAAATATCTAGATTTTCCTCCTAATCTTCAATGGATTCTTGACTGGCTCATCAGTCCAGCAGGCATGTAAAATCAGTTTAAAGATGACAAGGAATCTTTTTATTTTCTTAGGGTCAATCTCTCATTTAATGAACAAATCTTCACAGGTTTTGCATGCTCATAACAAACCAGGGTTTGTACATGTCTGTTCCAGTCATATCTTGCTGTCAATCATAATACAGTCCCCAAAATCTTTCAACAAAATAGAGTCAGCACAAACATCACCAGTGAAATTATCTCCTCCTTATCCACTGTGCAACATACAGCTTTTTCAATGGCAATCAGAGGCAGTAAGAGGTTCAGGTCTCTTCAGTGATGCAAGCACTGTATGATTGATGCGGGAAATAGTTTCTGTCCCAGAAATCTTAAAGAGGAATCCAAAGCCAGACAAAGACACAACAGTGGAGGGAAATAGGAAATAGACAGCCAAGGAACTGATAAAAGTTCCAAAACTCCTGGACTCTCTATGGACACAACTTCACATGCCACAACACATGAATCATGGAAGAAGCACTTCTCAATGACACCCAACTACTTCTCAGTCTTCCCAGTATGCCTGTCACTAGGACTCAGGTTTGGGGCAGTACTTACATGACCCAGGTAAGCTAATTAGTTCACATAGGCTCCCTAAAGAGACCACATAGAGAGGTTCTCCTATAGCCATTGCAGAGCCTTCTTAATACTATTGGTCTCTGGGGAGATAAGCAGACAAATTAAGCCCTTATACTAGATAACCTTAGAGAAGCAAGTATTCCCTTCTCACCCTCAGTGTATATTTTTGTAGTACAATTTTCTGCCCGAGTTTCTGTCCATCATTCTTGTCCCTTACGGTTCTGAGAAGCAAAGAAGCTGCTGTCACTGTCAGACTGAGCTGAATCTGAATGGGTGACCTTCAAGGTGAAATCTTTTGTTTACTACTATTAAGCAGGTCCTTGAACCACCCACTATTATGAACAATGATTGTTTTCTATGGTCATGGTTTACAAACCTTCATTTACAAAATGGCTCTCACAAAGAGCCTGTCTGAAGGTTTAATAAAGAAATCTGTCATAGCCTGACTTCTAGGCCACGACATGAGGAATACAAAATCAGATTCAATAGTTCCCAAGCTTTCACCAGGTTCCCTGCTACTCTCTTTAAGACAAAAAACTATGACACTATCATGTAAAAAATGTTTTAAAGATCAATGTTGATTAATAAAAATAATTTGAAGAATCTGTACCGAAGAATATTCAATTTTAAATTCATTTCCCCTGATTAATTGTCTGAGAATATCTGAGTGATGGTATGGGAATATGAATGCATTGCCTGTTCAGTCCTGGATGAGCCTATCTTCTCTGATTGCAAAAATCCCTCACCTGTCAACAACCCACCTTCAGTTTACAGATGCTCAAGAGCATCTAACAGGGATGCTAATAGTTTTTTTGCTTCTATTCTGTCAGTGAACAGTGTTAGACCTCACTTTTTAGGTGAAGCACTAGATGAAGGTATAATGTTAAAACTACATGAGAAACGTGAATAAGCACATATGATAACGTCAGAAATTGTGCTTGGTTTATATTAGTCACAAGACACTCACAACTAAAAGCAACAAAACCCATGCTTAGTCCATTTGATCAGAAATATGCCACTTTAGCAGTCAGTTTCCTATTAAAAAAAAAGACAAAAAACTCCATCCTTTTCCTCAGTGTTGTTGCAGATCCTTGCACATGAACTTCTGAGTGACACTGATGGCTCTTGTCTTGTCCAAATCACACAGAGCCTTCCAGCAGTGCCAAGAACCACTCTGACAGCTACAACAGTTATTTCCATGGGAAAGTAACTATCCAGAAATACTCATTTCTTTTCTTAGCTCTTCTGGATATTAAACAACAACTTCCAAAAAAAGAAGAGGTACTGTTGGCACATATAGCATCCTCAGCATTGAACCAGCTAGAAAGGGACTCCAAATGCATACACTGTAGCCAAACATCAAAGTTTTACAGCTCCAGACCAAAGATCCAGCTGCTTTTGTATTCTTCTGCACTATAACTGTAGTAACATTTGGGCTCAGAAGTGCTTTCAAAGTCACTTTTTGTTTGTTTTTCAGTTTGAAACACAGGGACAATGTGACCACCTGAGTGATACCCCTCAAGGAAGGAGTGCATTAGCTGTTTAATAGCACATCAGGAGAGTGAAAATTCAGGGAGGGAGGAGAGAGAAAACATAAGGGAATTTTTATGGGTAGCAAAGATAAATAGAAAAAGGCCAGAACTCCAGTGTAGAGTTAAACTTGAGTTTACCATTTTCCTCTTTTGTGCTTAGAGTTTATCTGTAAAACATGAATAATGGTATTATTTGCTCATACTTGCACAATAATGTGAGATCTACTGACAAAATGTGACTGTTAAGTGTAAAGTTTTAGTAAAATCAAAATCAGCTAAAATAATGATGGTGAAGTTGTTTGTTTACACCTTTTTGCCAAATGTATTTTAAGAGACATATGAGCCCAGTGTGACACCATTTCCTCAGGACAAACTTTTGGACTGATATTTGCCATCTTTTTCTAAATAGAAATTTAACTGAGATAGCACATCTAGCAGGCTAGATGCATTTCCAGCAGTGTTCATGATCACAAATTTTCAGGAACAGGCCTGATTTCTGAAGTCTGTTCAGTGATGGGCAAAACTATATAGCACATGCAAAAGAAAGAAATCAAAAAGATTGCAGCCCTTAAATTGTCCTAGTCAAGGGTTTCTTGTATTGTATGGGACCATGTCTGACTGCTTAGTCTCCTTACAGTTTGAAGAAGTGTGTCTACAGATATAAGACCATTTCTGTTGTGCACAGCATGGCCCTTGGCGTGGCACTTCACCCACAGGCAATGGGTGATGTGTTCCTTTCAGCACAGACGGGCAGTTTTTCCTCATGCTGGAAAAATAAAGACTGTCACAAACTAACTGTCATCTGATATGTGAGTGTAGGCAAAACACTTTGGAAATCAAAAGCTCTGCTGTACTCTGGTTATTACTCTTAGCTTTTCTCTTCAGATGAGAAATAAGTTTAGTGATTCCCCTGGCAGCTGAAATATGAAATGTGGAGGACAGAAAACACCAGGAGTCAGTGACATGCAGAGACCACCTCAGCTGTAGAGAAATTCAAGGACAAAGACACTGCCAGGATCATAAGATAAGAGGGAAGGAGGAACAGAAATAGGTGGCAGTGTTTAAAGAGAGATGTAAAAATTCAGACAATGCAGCTGGACCTCTACAGGAGTAATAATCTAATCAAAACTTTTTCTGAAAAATAAAGCAAGTTTGGGATTTTCTAACTCCCACCAGCCAGTTTTACCCCCACTTCTGAATCAAAAAGCAGAGCACACCTGAGACTGTGCCACCTCAGCTGCATGGAGCTGACATTAGCAGAGCCTAATCCCACGCAACACCACTTATCTACAGTGCAACACCACTTACTTGTTTACCAAAAGGGAGAAAAGGACAACTGGGGAGCTAAACATTGGGGGAAAACTGATCGCTATTCTGACAAGATTCAAAAGGGACTATTTTCACAGGATCTTGTGTTCTTTGTCTGAAAGTCATAAACAGCAAAGCAAAGAATAGCATTTCTCTGAGACTTTTACAAATGTACATAAACCACAAAGCACTGAATTTATTGTTAAGCAGCTTTCATCTGTTTCTGTTCCAAGGGTCTGCTGGCACTGGGGAAATGCACCTGTACCTGCCGTATCCCCACATCAGTGAGGACAGGCAACAAGCTTTAAAAGCTACAAATGGGCTGATATTCTAAAGCTGAATTTACTTTCAGTAGCACCCAAATCCTACCCTCACTACAGCAATATCAGTGTTTTGCAGTCTGGGACAAATGCCTGCAGAAACAATACTGATTCATTATATTCCACATCCCCACCTTTTCTGCTGAGGATAAAGTACAAAATTATATTTTTCGTTTACTTTCCAACATGTTAAGCTGTGCACTGTTAAACTGCTGTCTTGTGCAGGCACAGACATGGCTCTGTGCTCTCTGCACGCAGTCTGCAAACCTCTTTGTAATCCTCTATGATAAAAGGAGCTTTCCAACAAAGTTTAGTGCTTCTAATTATTGATTGTTTAAAAGACGACTAAAATATTACTTCAAAATCATAATTTGTATTAGGCAACCTGAGCAACCAAAGCTGTGAATCTGAGAAGCCACGTTCAGAGATGTGATAGGTTCTGATGAAAGGACATTGAATAATTAAGGTAATTACTCTTCTTGGAAATGTGAAGCTAAGAAAATCCTTATGCCTGGATTTCCCCTGTTTCATTAAGGAAAGAAGAAACATGACAGAGTCCATTTTGCAACTGCTGGGGTACACAAGGCATTACTTAACTTTCCCCTGAGGTTTCACGTGCCTTTGCAAGGTCTAAGATACTAAGCTAGATTTGTCTTTGAAGGTAAATTTTTGTTCCTACAAGCTTTAGCAGTTCTTCAAAAGAGCAAGATGCTTTGCAGTACATATACACCTACATTGCCTTCAATATGCACATTTTAGGACATCAAGTGAGATTAGACAGAATTCCTCTTCATGTGTGTAGCACCTGGTTGTACAGCTGCTCAGTGCATTACAGGTGAGTCTAACCCACTAATTCCATGATGTTGGCATTTCGACCTTATGCTTTTTCTGATGCAATAGAAATAACTGCTTGTCAACTTGAAAACTTTTTTGGCGAGTTTGTTCCTGGAGTTTTCTCCGAATCACTGTGTACCATCCCCAAGTCTTATTTCAGAAGTGGCTACAATCCCTTGGCTCTGCCAAGGAAGCCTTACCCTCAATTAGTTAAGAGCACGGGTTTGACCTCAGATCGATGAGGTTGGCAGGAAATAATTAATGTACTCTGATCTACATCATTAGCCTGGGCAAACACGAGCTCTTTTCCCTGCTTTGCATTAGATCTACTAATGCTTTCACCTGGAAATCTCACAGAATCCTGCATAGGTTTGATGCACCTACAAGGTCAACTTTATTTCTTTGTACCTCATGGTCTTAGATCTGAAAAGAGACGCCAGTTCTCTGGTGGTTTCCTCAGCTACAACTGCCTGCTCAGTTTTTACTCTCAGGGATGCCCAGAGCACAAAGAAGGTATTACAGCTAAACAGCATCTGAGCCTTTGTTTCCTTACATTCCTTTTTTCTAGGTAGTTCTCATTTAACTGTTCTTTCCCATCTTTCTGAGGCCTAAACTTAAATAAAATAAAATAGAATAAATTATAATAAAATAGAATAGAATAGAATAAAATCTACAGAGAACAAGGCTAAAAATAAGCCAAAAAGGGAGATTTTTGCCTTACAGACTGAAGTAGGGAATCTGATTTCTGCAGGAACAACCAGCCACATTCAGGTGTCCCTGTGTCAAGCCAAGAACAATTCCCCTGCATACAGGGATCACAAGAGGGCTGGCAGCTCTGTAGCCTGCAAACATGACCCATCCTTCTCTCCAAATCCCCAACAAAGGGAGAAAGGAAAGACTGTCAGTTGAAGAATAGCTGTTGATTTGGAGAAAACTCCAGGAACTCTCCAACAAAGCTTTCAAGTTGACAAGCAGGTATTCTTTATTGCAGCGCCAGCAGACACGGGGCATAGCTCCTCCTAACGTGTATCATCATATTGCTACACAGGCCATCCTTATATAGTCACTGAGCATACATACATATTCATGAGGCTACACATGAATTGTATCATTTTTCAGAAAGTTTCCGGCATGCATACAAAAATGTGATGGTGGTCTTTAGGGTCGTTTACTTCTTCCAACAATCTTCTTAACTTCTGGCACTCTTTGAAGCACCAGCTCAATTAACATTACAGACATAGCAATCATCCTGACCTTCTACTTATCAGTTAGTTTAACTGCTCCCATCCCAGACATCTGCTAGTCCCGGATACTCCCCATCCCCAGGTCCTGTTTTCTATTCTGTTTTTCTTACATTTTTTGTACTAAGGTCATAAGGACCTAAAACTATGTCAACTACCTTCAAGCACCTCTGTTATTTTCCATTACAAAGCCATCAAACTTAACGCTACTTAGAACTGATTACATTTTGTGCTTTTGTGCCTCCTTGTCTCACTGCCCCTATGTCATTAACCCCTGAAAAGCAAAGGAAATTTAGCAAAATATTTGCAGGATAATATGGACAGCTGCATCAAAATCCTTCTCCATAACCCATTTCCCAGAGGTAACTTCCTCTGGGCTGTAGTTGCATTCCAACAAGAGTTATACAGCAGGATCCATTACAAGCTGGAGACTTTGGCTTAAGCCCAAAGCCAGTTTCTTTTCATACCTTTACACGTGTATGTGAGGCTGCACCTGGACCCCTACTGAGCAGCACAAAGTTGTGTGACCAGCTCATGAAACAGTTTCTCCAGTGTGGGGAGCAGCACTCCCATCAGAGGCCCTGATGTATCTGCCCACCTATGGCTTCATCTAGGACAGGAAATTTGTGAGAGCCTTTCAGGACTGGGGAAATGCAAAAGAACATTTATTCATCTAAGCATTCCTCTAGCCTCCAAAATCTGTCAAGCCAGTATGATTATTAAATCTGAGGATTGGGACAATTTCTATTTGTTCCGACTGAGTTCTCCCACCCTTGCTTTATTCCATTTGTCCGAAGCGGCTTTAAATCTGAGCAGGCCAATGTGTCTGACATTGTATTTACTTAGCCCAAAGCCAAAACAATTATTGAAATCTATTAAGGGAGGAAAAAAAAATTGGCATTTAAATGACTAAATTCCCTTTCAAGCAAAAACTCTGCTGACCTGCAATTGGAAATCAGTTTTGTCTTCCAGGGAAACAAGGGCCAGTATGAGTCAGGGGGGCTCAGCTGAGGATAGTGGTCTTTTTTTTTAAGAAACCTCTGTTGTGACCTTTAAGTGTCCCTGAAAGCTAAACATGGAAGATAATAAAGCTTTATTTTCTTTTCCTTTTCTTTTCTTTTTCTTTTTTTTTTTTAATTCTAGTCCCATTTCTTTGTGCTCTCACAAGCAAATCCAGTGACATGCTCATCTGTGATTAAATTTCACATAAACCCACCACTGCCACCACAGTCAAAAGTGGAGGTTCAGTATATCCAACAATGGTTTCATTTCATCCGTACAGCTTCAGTGACAGATGTGCCAGATTCATAGCACATATGACAGCAATCAGCTCTGTGCCTCCACAGTAATCAACCTTCCTGGATTTCTGGATAGTTGCTGTTATAAAATGCTGCACATAAGAAATCTTTGACATCTGAGCTATGCCAGTAAAAAAAGTATTCTGGTTCTCATATCAGCATTCTCCAAAGTATGAGCTTAGAGCAAGATCTGTCCAACTGATAAGGGGAGACTTTCTGGGTTGGAGACAGGAAACAACACATTGAACTGAGACCCTGCAAATAGGGATTTGATACCAGATGTTGAAGTATCTTACCGATAGTCCTTGTAGACATTTCTCTGCCACTCCAAAAGCATGTTTTGAAGAAAGGAGAATATTACTACACCATTTTATAATGGAGGAGTTCTGGGGCATAGGAATGCAGGATGTATTTTTAAATGTACAACTGGGAATGACACACTGAATTCTCCTTGAATTTCACCTGAAGAAACCTTGGTGGGAATGGCTTGTCCAGCCACATAAAAAATATCAGCATCACAGCCGGTGAAAGGATCAGACATTCCCTGCTCCCTGCCCACAGATCTCTCCACTGGACCACCCTCTTCGCCTGCCTGGTTTCCAACACAACGAAACAGTGTGTCTCTGCAGGTCTTAACATCCCTCCATCTTCTGATATAATTGATATTAATTTCCCAGTGTTGTAGATATATGCAAGGCACCAGATGGTCTGTTGCTTAATTAATAGTGCTGCTTCCTTCAGTCTGAGTTTGATTAAACAAAAACTCCATCTGTGGAGAACCAAAACCTGCAGGCAGGATGCAGAAGAACGATGCTGCTATCAGCTTTGATGATTTTGAGAATAGCATTGTGGGGTGAGGCTAAATTTCCAACAATTTTGGGGGAAGAATAAGGACTCTTCTGTCTCTAGGCTGACATTAATAACTTGATGCTAAAATAGCCTGGGAAACTTATGGAGCCCATGTTCCCATCCAGCTTTGGACATATTCCGTACAACCACTGCAGATCTGCCTTAATAGTCATTTGGCTACCAAGCACAGCTCTCTAATTGCCTTTGGTAACTGAGACATCCACACAACATACCTGCCAGTCCCATGCGAATGTTTTTAGTATCAAACAGTTCTAGGCAAAATGAATTGCACCCATCAGCAGGTTTTGGAGGTAGATTTCCCATACTGCACAGCACACATACAACCTAGGCATCCTTTCTTCTGTTTCTGGCACCCATTTTCTTTGCTGCAACCTCTTGTTACTCTTCTAAAACAAAAAGTGGTGAGCTCCGAGGTTTCATTTCAAAGGGCCAGAAATAAATAGCTTGCAAAACGTGTGTTAATTCATCCTGTGGTAACTCATCTACATTGCAAATCGCAGCATAGTGCTGCTGCCAACCCTCAGACAGATTCCTTTAGACCAAAATAGAATTCTGCATATTGAGGTTGATAAAGGGTTCCATACAAGCCTTCCTGACAATGTCTAGGGTAAGCATTATCATAACTACTGCCTTGATCTCTTCCAGTCTCAGAAGGAGTTTGAACATCGTTGTATACAGATACACACCATCTTCTTCCATGGAGGAGTAATCTCAGAGCAATAAGGACCCCAAAGCCATACATGAGGACTGACCCAGGTTGTTGCACCTGCAACACAGACTGTGACCACAGATGGCAAACCTTGCGCCTCCAGGATTGGTCCCATTCAGGTATAGAAAATTAAGCCATCACTAAAAGAGATTGAAATCCCTGAGCACTTTGTCCTTTTTTAAGCCAGAGAGGAAGGCTTTTAACTTAAAGGTCAGCAGAACATGTGGGTGGTGATTCTGCAAAACCTCAAACTCCTGAGAAGTCTGACAATATGCTTTACTGGATTTGCTCACTACCTCTATATCTGACCATTACAGGAGTTCTAGCAGCTCCAGGCTGTCACGAAAAAGGCAGCCACTAAAAATGTTGCAAACAATGCAACATTGTATTTAATTGGGGAAAAAAGTTATACTTTCCAGGCAAAACAGACAACCCAACCTACAAACCCATACACCATTCAGATGAGCTTTGGTTCTTCCGTAAGTGTGTGCATAAATTTCCAAAGGATTTCAAGTTTGTATGCTCCCAGAATCACTCCCTGGGCTTCTTAGTTGGCATAATTCCTAACCTTCCTTCTGCTTGTTTTCTTACCCCTCGTAGAATTTTGTTTCAAAGAATTAATTACTGTCATCTTACATTATCCTTGACTCATTACTTCCAGATGGTTCTATTATTACTTTTTTTAACCCAGCTACACACAGAAGTGTTGTGGCCATCATTAAATTGGAGCCGGCAACAGCAGGGTAAACAGTCACCCATTTATGCAATCAAAGACTTTAAAGACAGAAAAGCCTTTCCAGTCTTTATCCATTTCCTAATTTCATCTCCTGAAAGGATGTACCATTTTTCTGCACATCATCTGTTCCATCATTTCCCAGTTTTTCTCTGATTGACCTTATACACTCCAAGTATCTGATTTCAGAATCTTCTTTGCTTCACTTCTACACTAAAAGATTTCCTCATAAGGTGCTCCTTCCTATTTGAACTGACTACTCTTTTGCTTACTCTTCACAGACTTGCTCCTCTCTCTTCCTAAAAGGTAGGTAACTGCCATTACCCTCGTCGTGTGGATGGGTTGGGGAGAGAAAAGACATTAAGCTGGCAGTCAGGAACAGATATCACAGCTCCTGTCCACCAGCAGTGATATTCAGACACAGCTTTGCAGCCTCTCAGCACCAGCCCTATCACTGCAGCTGCAAAGTGTGAGGCACAAACCATAACCCTCTAATAGTGGGCTCCTGTCAGCATGGGCTATATCTTGCCCTCATCGCTGTGGTAGCTCTCCCATGCCATGGTCCCAGACACCACTTGGGTGCAAGTGGAGCATTCTATTTTACATGATCCCTTATGGTAGATACATCCCCAGCACTGGACTTCATCTCATAAGTTAGAAGATGCATAAGATGTTTGATTATTTCTAGTTATGCCTCTGCTCAGCTCTGAATATAGAACATGATCTGACTCCCAGTTATCACCACCCCATCCCCAGTCCTGCAAGAGTACTGCTAGGGGCTAGAACTGGACTGCGCAGTGAGACAGTATTTTCTTCAAGACCTGACTAAAAGAATATGCAGCATTAAAGAGCTTGTTTTATCCCAGCCCAGAGTTCATGGGATACTCTTCTTCCCTCAGCATCTCCTTTGGCACTTTTACTTTTTACTGAAAATAATGAGTGAGATTATTAAGCCAGAGATGTGGTACAACTGCATTGCAACAGAAATACATGAGCGAACCGACACTCCTTGTAGTGCCACTCTGCAAAGCTCTATGAGGAAGAAAAAAATAACCTGCTGCATGAGAGCTATCTCTTTGTATGATCTATCCATCAGGGTAGAAAAGTGATCACTAACCACCACTAGCCATACATGGAAGGACAAGTGGTATTCAAAACTAAACTTTCCATGAGATTTGCAGTAGCTGCACCTCATTGGCAATTCTTCCATGCACCTTGAGTTCTGTTCTGCCTCAAGAAAAACAGTGGTTAAACAAAATCCATGAAAGCAAACATTTTCCCAATTTTGCCCTCTGTGTGTGCTTGTGTTGATGACTCATTCATAAGCTAGTCAAAGCATTAAATATTCATTAGCCGGGACTGAAGATAGGAAAATCGAGTGAAGGAAATATTCCCAATTTCCACTCATCTTGCAGGCTCATCTTACTTGTAAATTGCTGATTGTTCCAGGTTTTCCTAGTCTTTCAAATGTGGCCATCTCCCATGCACACCTTTTTTGCAGGCTTTAATAAACACTGAAATATTAATGTTAATATTTGGGTCATCATCATTATCAAGCTCATTAAGTTTCAGATACTGGGTTCAGCTGAAATGAAGGAGCAGTTCATATGTTTTGCAGGGACTGGGTTATTTGTGGGCTCAGAAAGACGTTACTTTATTGGTTATATCCTGCTCATATTTTGAAGATTTTGCTGCCAATGGCACAGGCAAGAGACTAAAATTTAATGTGTTTATATATCATGTATCTTAATGGAAGATGAGATTCTTGGACAGAAGAAGAAAGCATTAGGGAAAAGTACTGACTTGCTCCAAACATGCAAAATTCAACTCATGTTTATAAATCTTTTCCAGTTAGTACAGATAAATAATTTCCAAAATGTAATTTGCTCACAAATGGCTCAGTTTGGTTCCCAGTCAATCATGATGTGTGAATAGTCATACGGCATAATTTTTGTTCTTGAACTCAATGACTGAAACTTGTATGTGAGATATGCCTCCAACCAGGAGACCAGTGAATGACAAATAGCAAATAACTCATTTCCAGAATGTATTCTTGAAACATTTACAATTTGCAAACATTGTCATAAATTACCAGCAGTCACTAGGATATTGGTAAATAATGAGTTGTAGTGATTTTGCAAATAGCCATGAATCTCATGCAGGACCACAGAGCCATACAAGTTTTCTCATTATTCAACCAGCTGTACCACACTCTGGAGCAATTACTAAATTCCAGAGGCAGGTTGATCATGGCTGACAACAATGTGTAAAACAGTCTGGGTTAAAGTATCAGATGCTGGTTCAATTTGCCAATTCCGTGTGTCTGGAAAGCTAACTAGCAAAGCCAAAGTCAAATGCTGCCAGATCAAGCCAAGAGCATTTCACACTCTCAAGAGAAAAGGAAGTAACAAGGCCATTTCATGTTGAGCCTGAACAAACTGGGTGTATAAACCATTAGGAGTTGGGTTTGCAATTTTTTTCTACATACATACAATTCCACTTACATGGTGATAGAAGTCCATAATTTTTTCAGAGACATTCTTTACCTTGTAGAAACACAAAATACATATTTTGTGGTTCAGCCATCCTACATATGTGGAAAGAGTCCATAATATGCTCTCCTGGTAAGAAACATTAACACAGAAAATACAGACCCTTGGGAAATAAGAAAGTTTGAACAGCAACAAAGAACAGAATTCCAATGGAAATGAAAAGAAAACAAAAAAAGAAAAAGAAAACTTCCACTTACAAAAGTTATTTTAAAAATATTAATGTATTATTATAAAAACATACACCCACCAAATCATACTAAAGATATAGAGAGACCGGGAGTAAAGTTAATTCCATGAAGAAGACGGGGATGAGTTTCAAGATTTGGTTTTATTTCTCATTATCTTTCTCCGATTTGATTGGCAGTTAATTAATTTCCTCAAGTCGAGTCTATTTTGCCCATGATAGTAGTTGGTGAGTGTTGCATTTCACGACACGGACTCAAGTTGATGCAGAGACTCAAATCCTCGTTTATTACCATCAAGCCCTTTTTACCCCCTTGTTCAGTACTTTCCCAATCTGCACATACATACAACGTTCAATCTCATTGGCTCCTGTAAAACTCTCCAGATAAATAGTCCAATCACAATGTTGTAGATCCTCTCACAACCCCCACATCCTCTGGCCTCCAACTGAGATCCCTGCCACAACTACATCCTGGCCCATCCCCCCAAAGCCTCACTCTTCGACCTTCCCTGTCCTTCAACACCCCAACTCATCGCCCCAGGGCTTGTCAAGCACCAAGGCCTCAGAGCTCATTCCCAAATTGTTCACCTTCACTCCCCACAGGTGAGTGATCTTCCCCTGTCCTTGTCTTAACCCATGAGCTTTCTGTTGTATATTCTCTACCCTGTCCAGCTGAGGAGGGCAGTGACAGAGTGGCTTTAGTGGGCACCTGGTGTCCAGCCAGAGTCAACCCACCATATAATTTTCTCAGTATTCTTCATCAAGTGCATATATTATACTGTGATGGGAGAGTATTAAAAGCAGACTACTTAAAATGCCACTGCATCAGCTGATGTTCTCTAGATGTTGGTACAGCTGCAGCTCTCTTGTCTTTGTAAAAGCAAGCTACTTTTTAGTAGCTTGACACTACCTAGTTCAGCTATACAGCAGGATACAACCCTAAGGGAACTCTCATTCTTGCTGTTCTCAGCCAAATAACTGTTTCCATCTCCAAGAAAGACCCATTCTTCCCACTTGGTAGGGATAGCCATTAGTGGCCAGATGGTCTTTAGTGTATCCTGGCTTTCAGAGACCCAGAGAGCAAGGTGAGAAAGTGGAGTTAGTTTGGCTTAATCCTTGGCATTTGTTTAAGATAAGGTCAATTCTTTTACAAGCAAAACCAGGGGAAACAGAAAGAACCCATGCTGATGTGCAAAGCACACTAGATAAAACAACAGATATCTTTTCAGGTCTTTCCTTTAAGCTGTCAAGATAATGATGCTACCATAAAATGGTATTAGTGCTTTCGAAAAGTAGCCTGCATTTCCAGTGGGGTGTGAATCTCTTTCATTTTGCATTAAAGCAAGAAAAGAGAGTGGAAAAGATTGTTGCAACTGAAGTCATCTTGCTCTGGGATTAATTTATGAGTTATTATTTACCCTTATGCCATGGCACTGCCTGCAGCTTCTTCCCTGCAAGACAAGCAGTGACTGTGGAGAGAACAGGAACTTATTATGGAAGATAAAGCAGTATAAAAGCAAAAGACTCTGAGAACTCATCATGGCTCACCCTATGCTCTGCAACTTAAAAAAAATAAAAGCTTAGAAAGGCTCAGAATAGCAAAAGCAAAGCAGCTGATTCTGGCTTGAAACCATATCACCAGTTTTTGTGACACAATGCAGCTAGTGATGGACATCAATGGCCATGCCTTTGGCTTTTGCCCCAGCCTCTGAGCACCCTACCACAGTCTCAGAAAGAATTAGTTCCCTCCCATAGGAAAACACCACCTAAACCAACTGAAGAATGATGCAGATACAGGCTTGTGAAGGGGCTGGGAACACAGCAGAGGTGTCCAGCTCCAGTGATCACCTGCTCTACACCACTGCTACCAAAAACTCCATAAAGGCTTGAATCTATCTTTGCACTGAGGCCCCTCATTTAGTATCAGCCTGAAATGAATAATGACACACGTTGACCCCTCTAGCGTGCACGTGGTGTGGACAAAAACACAAAAAAGCAAATCAGAAACTATATGCAGAACAAGAAGTCAATGGACATGACAGGCAATTTATTTCTAAGAGCTGATTTGGATGCACTAGAGAAAGGGCTCATCAGTAAGGTGGGGAAGAGGAAGCTCAAACTGCTATTGCTCACACTGTGAAGAAAGGGGCTATTTTTACGTTATTTTCATGCTTCTGCTTTCCATACTGGAAATCTTTCTGAGATTCTCTTAAGCATGGTATTTCTAAGAGATTAAAAGTGGAATACTGAGTGAAGTACAGGTGACTGAAAAGATTTTGCTAAAGTCCATTGAGCAAAACAGCACCAGGGAAAAGCAGTAACAAAACCCTTCTGCCTTCTAGCTTCTCCCTCAGTAATTCTCACATATATTTAAAGAAGTGGGGAAACAGTAGTCCAGGAAGATTAACCTGAATTTTAATCACATAATAGGTAAGGTTATTTTATTTTTCTGTAAAGAAAAAACTTGGTGATTAAAAACTTAAATAAAGAGAAAAGAAAAAGAAACCAACCAACAGGCTGAATCTGCTTTGGTCTGAAGAATAGAGAATTGTCACTGCAAACTTGAGCAAGGAGGATATTATCTGGGGCACTGTAGTAAAACCAGGCAACTTAATTCAAGAATTTCATGGACTGCTACAGTTACCCATGCGTGCAGCTCACCACCCAGAATTGCAATACACTTCTGAATGTACCAGCTCCAAAGGGTTATTCAGCAATTTGTCCTTGCTTCTCCTTTCAGTTTTAATTTCCGTGCTCCTCAGTTTCACTTTGAGGGACCTAATTTCTCTTTCCATTGTTATGTGCTATGTGCTGTTTCAGAGGTTGTGAAAGGGCACCTGGATTTGCCATCGCCCTTGGCAGGCAGGCTGGAAGCACTATACTGCTGGTGCATCTGAATTAGTTTTTTTCCTGTGGTGGTTTTTCTCCTCTTCCTTTGCACATCCACAGCATGCCCTGGCCCCACTGTTTTCAGCCAGTCCCCAGCAATGTGCTCCACATCTTGGTACAATAACTCAAGTGCTCATGGTCCCTGGGGAGAGCTGAGGTGTGTCTCCTCCTTTGAGCAAGTCTTAGGAGTAGGGGAAGCATCAGGCTGGGCTCTGCTCTTTTAAATGTCCTGTTCAAACTGCGTAATTCCACTTTACAGCAACATAAACCTACATTTTATTACTTACAAACTGCAGGATGTTCTGCCTGATGCTCTCTGTGCTTTGGTAGTATGTAGAGCCCGATATCCTCTAACATGTACGTCACCGATCTCTCTCTTCCTAGGGAGAGCACAATTGGATGACTATACTTGCTTTTCTGTCTTAAGCTGACTTGTTAGTTTTTTCGTAGGAACCACCTACACAGATCATTTGAATTCTGAACCTCAAGCATATACACAGACTTACGAGTAATTGAAATGCAGGTGTTTATTCTACCTTGCATGTGTCAGCAGTCTTATAACTTGTGCTCAGAAAACAATGGTCTTCACTTTTTTTCTTCCTTTGTTGTTAATGAGATAGCTTCCTCTCTGGGTATTGTAAGTGGCAGGAGGTAGAGACGTGCCAATCAAAATGTTGAGAAGACATGGTCAAAGTCACAGTTAATCCTCAGCTCTCCATCAGTTTGAACACAGAAACAATGTTCAAATTACAGTCCTACTGTTTGCAAGGGAAGAACACAAGGTCTGCTGCCTGCACAGAGAAGCCTGAAAAATCTCAAGCTGCTGTTTTCATCTGAAAACAACAGAGAATACAAACTATTTAAAGTCTTCTTATGACAGTTTATCTTTGTAAAAGTACTGTCTTGAGCATCCTCAGCCAACAGCAGGCCACATCCTGCTTCCAGTGAAATCAGTGTTCAATACTCATCAACTTCTTCGAGTGGAAACATTTCCTAGTCGTATACAGCACTTTCTGAAGTTGTAAATATTTATTCCTAGAGAAAGAGCTGAAAAGCTGTCAGTTTAGATATAGCTCCCCAGAAGGAAAGCTTGGCAGTCCTTGATTTAAGCACATCTGAGAAGGACATTTTCGTAGCAGTTTTTGTGCAGTAAGGTAGATGTGCAACTCAACCATTATGTGCTCTGGCTCAATCATATAGACACTCCTCTCTTCAGGCTATGTTGAACAGTTGTCTGTGTCGAGATTCAGGAAACAAAATTGCACTTTTAAGGAGTCATGGCTTTGCAAAGTTATGATTTTGCCGTGTTTTCAGTGTTTAGTTTACACACCAGAGTGGCTTTTGCAGTCAGTCCTGCTATAGCCAGTTGCTTCCAACCCAGCTGTCAGCCCACCCCACTTCTTTTTTTGGAACATGCAGAATTTCTCATCTGCCAGCCCAAGTTATTGTATGCTATAATGCAGCCATGAATACCCTGGAATCATTGAAGTGACCTGGGAGGCAGCTTTAGGATATGAAACATCATTAAAAGTAATGAGATTTTACTGCACTGAGTCTTGGAGAGGTATAATCATGACCTTCTTCACATGTAAGTGAAGTCTTGTATAGGTCTTGAGAATAGATTGCAATTCTTAATACAAATGCAGTCTTTTCCATCCTGCTGCTGTACACTCAAGCCTGCACAGCTAATGCCCCCCAGGGACATGGGCAGGATCCTGTCAGATCACCCTGGTTCCTCTGGGGTTTAGCTTGTTAGTTTTTTCCTGAAGAAGATACACAGCCTTTTTTTAATCTTTAACCTTTTGTCTTTTTTTAGAGCTCCTTCTTTAAAAAGGTGATTCAGCATGTCACAATCCTGCAGGTGTGAGTTGATAAACTGCTCATCTCTGCTTTGGCTCAGGGAAGCTCTTAAGACTGTTCTTCCTTTTTCTTTCTGCACCTCATCCCTAGGGGGATGTTAGGCCACTGTCTGTTATTTTGTCAGCCAAAAGCGCTGCAAAATGTGGTGCTGTTTACGTCAAACAATTCAGGATTTTACCTGCTTTGCATCCTGCTTTCTGTCAGAGCTCAGTTCCACTTAAAAAGGCAAGACAGAAAAATACAGCACCCAAAATTTCTGCAATGACAAACAGAACAAATGCCATTAGTAACTAAGTTAAATCAATCTCTGGGTCAAGGGCTCTCATTTCCCAAGTAAATCATGTCTCATCAACGCTTCTCTAAGGTCTATCGTGTTGTTATTGTTACTGTGATATTAACATTGTAATTACTGATGAATCTCAGGAATTGTCACTGCACCCAGTTCCTTTACAAGAAATCCTCCATCAAGGAAAAAGCATGTTAGAAGGATTGTACCATCAAAGCAAACACTGCCAGAGTTTCTATTAAACTGCAATGGAGAGGGACTTCCCACATTATTTCTTCAATGAAATCACTAGTACTCTACTGCTGGCACTGAGAACATAAGTGCAAAACTGAACCATCATCTTACCTCCCCTGGTCCTGTGCCTGTCACCTTCCTGGATTCTCAAAGACAGAGACAAAAAGCAATACAGAAGCCCTGAAAAGCACACAAAGCAGAAAGAAATATTTTGCTCCGATACTGTGCATGGAGCACTACTTTCATTGCACTGGGCTTTCATACTGGTTTTCACCTAACACCACCTTGGGACAGAGGCCCATGCAAAGGATGGATGTACATCCCAGCCTGACCAGGATTTTGGGTCAGTGAGCCAAGTTCACACTAGTTTTACTTGGCCAAGCTCTGATCCAGAGTTCCTGGCAGTTTTGGTTGTTCTATCAATTTATCTACAGTATCCGTAAGCCTTTTCTTCTCATGCTTGCTATTTCCATCTCTGAGCACCTCATGCTATAGCATATTCCTCCTCAGTTGATGGGAAAGGACAATGAACAACTACCCACTTCACCAAAAGGCAACAGGGAGCACGAGTAATTTCTTTAAACATCTATGTATTAAACAACATAGATGCTTGCACACAATCCAGATATCCTAATACTCTTTTTCTGGAAGAAAACCCCACAAGTACTTTTAGGGCACTATAGATATCTAAAAGCTCAAAAGTTTGAGTGATTTTTCCAATACAAGATATTATCTTCTTCCTATAGATCCTGCCTCATTGTGTGGGTATCTGATAGAAGATGTTTACCAAGTGAGACAGGGTCCTGCTTGGAGCAGAAAAACATTGACACTGGTGATTTTCAAATGGCACCAGATAGCCTTCAAGCAGTCTGGGAATAAACCAGCTCCTTCTGGTTTCCAAAACAGCTTTAGCACAAACACAGAAATAAGCAGGGCCTTACACTTTTTCTAAATTTTCTGAGTTTAATTCTTCATTGCATGACACCAGAGCTGGTCTCTTACAGCAATAAAAAGTGACACAGCCCCACTGTCTGTAGTTCTGGGAGAAAGACGATCTTGGCCTGATTTATAAAGTAAACAAGCTCAACTTAGAGCAAATCAAGAATGAAAACACACAATATGGAGTTTGGAGTGGAGGTTAACAGGACCTTCTTCCTGCTCATTTTATACACCAAGAAAATGCCGAATGACTTTGTGATTGTCTCATATGTTGATCAAAACATCATGAGTAACTACTACACATGATGATAAATTTTATTGTCTCCATTCTGAGCTGACTTGTAAAGCTGTGGACTCCTCATGAAAGAAATTTAGATCAAGCTGCTGAAATGTGAGACAGTTTGTGGGCAATTCAGAGTCTATTTATACAATGAACATCCATGATCTAGCTGGACAATTTCACATTCATGCTTAGATAATTCAGATTTAAAATGCAGATTTATTCTCACATACAACAATTTGTGAATATTTATAAGCAAACACCTGGACAGTATTTGCCACAGCCATGAATATTCATGACTACATCTGAAAGAAAAAGAAAGGCTCTACCTGAAATTTGAATTACAGACTTAATAAGATGATTCAGAGAAAACTCCAGGAACAAACTCACCAACGAAGCTTTAAGTTGACAAGCAGGTATTCTTTATTACAGAGCCGGGAGACACAGGGGATAGCTCCTCCAAACGTGTGTCCCCGTATTGCTACACAAGCCGTCCTTATATAACCAGTGTGCATACATACATATTCATGAGGCTACGTATGGATTACATCATTTTCTAGAAAGTTTCCCGCATGTGTACACAAATGTGGTGGTGATCTCTGAGGGTCGTTTACTTCTTCCAACAATCTTCAT
The DNA here is from genome assembly GCA_026283785.1 of Coracopsis vasa. NCBI lineage: Eukaryota > Metazoa > Chordata > Aves > Psittaciformes > Psittacidae > Coracopsis > Coracopsis vasa. Next base: position 7,984 of record JANHGB010051784.1, on the reverse strand, counting down.
CACTTCTGGCAGCCTTTGAAGCACACGCAGTAGATGCTTATACCAGCTTAATT
>JANHGB010051783.1:0-25186 GCA_026283785.1 Coracopsis vasa | reverse complement strand
TCGTCACAATGCTGATTTATTGGCTCTCAAAGTTGTTGCTCTTGATCTCACAGTTTCAGCATGTCGTACCTTACTTATAGCCAGTATTTGCTGTTTTAGTGTTTATTGGCTGGGGGGCTCGGGTTAAGGTTCCTGTTTCGCTGTACTTTATGGTCATGACTTGTTATAAAATAGGCTCATTGATCATGAAACTGATCTGGCTTGCGTTCCCAGTGTGGTCACCACCTCTATACTTTGGGCGGCATATAATGAAGTTGTTTAGCAATTACACATCTCTTTTTCCTTCCTCGGATGGTCGACCTGTGAAGGAGACATTCCCTTACGTTCCCAGCTCCTCCACCAGACTATTTACAGCATCATTTGAGAGTTCTGAAGGTTTTGAATGGGTACCTTTGAGTACCCTTGAGACCTGCCTGCTGATTGAGATGGGGATCACCATGTTGGCACACATACGGAGTGTGTTTTACCCACAACCATTTCATCTGATCTCAAAAGTTAAGCAGTGTCATGTTTGGGTCTTGTCTAGGGTTAGACGACGATATAGGAGGACCAAGAGATTTTCCCTGAGGCTGGACAGTCATGAGTGACAGGGTGTGTGGGATAGTACGGGCAAGTATCTAGGCCAGTGAGCTCCTCCAGTGCAATGCTATTGTGTAATTAGTGCAGCACACTTACTCCATGTAGCATCAATTGCATGATGTGTAGAGGAGGGTATTTAATGTTAGAAATCATCTTGGCTCAGGCCATAACTGAGTTCAAGCAGCTTTGTGGAGCTGGCTGCCTTTCAGTGGAGAAAAATAATCCCTTTGGAAAGCAATTGAGCTGAGTGTTTGTAGTATTTGGAGTGCTAAAAAAATTTAGGGCAGATATTCTTAGATGCACACTGGCAGCCATCTAAACCAATTCACTGATTCAATGAACTCAGGGTAACCATGTCAGGGCTTAGTCCCTGTGGTGGGTTGATGCTGGCTGGAGGCCAGGTACCCACCAAAGCTGCTCTATTGCTGCCTTCCTCAGCTGAATAGGAGAGAGAAAATGCAACAAAAGACTCATGGGTCAAGATAAGGGCAGGGAAAGCTCACTCACCAGTTATCATCAGACAGACTTGACTTGGGGAAAACTCAACTTACTTAGAGAAAAAAATTAGTTTATTACCAATCAAATCAGAGTAGAATAATGAGAAATAAAACCCAATTTTAAAAACACTTTATCCCCACCCCTCCCTTCTTCCTGGGCTTAACTTACTCTGGAATTCTCTACCTCCTCCCACCCAGCAGCACAGGAGAATAGAGAATGAGGGTTCCTTATGTGGTCAGTTCGTCACACATTTCTGCTGCTCCTTCCTCCTCAGGGGAGAACTCCTCACACTCTTCCCCTTCTCTATTGTGGGGTCTCTTTCCACAGGAGGCAGTCCTCCATGAACTTCACCAACATGGGTCCTTCCCATGGGCTGCAGTTCCTCATGAAGTGCTCCAGCATGGGTCCCTTCCATGGGTGCAGTCCTTCAGGAACAGACTGCTCCAGCATGGGTCCCTTACACAGGTTGCAGACTGCTCCAGCGTGGGACCCCCATGGGGTCACAAGTCCTGCAGCAAACCTGCTCCAGCCTGGGCTCCTCTTTCCACTTCTGCAAATCTGACCAAAGGGTGCTCTGTTGTCTCCTTCAGATCATTGGCAACGATGTTAAACAGGTTGTGTTCCAGGATAGACCCCTGTGTTAGCCCACTTGTCATTGATGTCCAGAGTGCAACTGATTAGCTGCTACCACCTGAGCCCCACCACCCAACCAATTAGTTTCCTATATAGTTATCCATCCATATTGTATCTACTTGGAGACAAGGACATTGTGGGGCATGGTGTTTAAAGCTTTGCTGAAGTCAAGCTAGATTGCATCCGTTGCTCTCCCCTTGTCCACAAGCCCAGTTATTTTAATATAGATGGCCATCAGGCTGGTTAGATATGATTTACCCAGGTGAACATCCTGGGCTACCTTTTTTAAGATCTCTTTAGCTATTGTGAATGTTCACTGCCTCCCCTGATGTTTCTTCTGGCATTGAGTTTGTGTGAACCATGATTCCTGGTATGCAGCAGTCAGAGAGCTTTTTCGGACCACCTCAAATACACATTTCTGCTTCAAGATCTGAAGAAAATCTTCGTGAAACAGACCTGTTAGACCTGTTGTGGTTCTCCCACTATAAACTCTTAGGGGTCCAGAGTTAAGCACACCATGAACCTGATGTACCCTTGCCTTTGTTCTTCAAAGAGCAACTTCCTTACTGGATTTAACCTTCTGGTATCTTTGTCAAATATTCCCTCAGATATATTATAAGTGAAAGACCATTTCGTGCTGCATTGAAATAGCAAATTTTATTTGTTTGTCATTTAGCAGCAAGGAAACGCTGCAGAGAGTAATCCTACCAGGGATTACAGAGTATTTTGACAAGTAGTAAGTGCTCAGATTCAGCCAAAGCCTGCTTCTTCGCAAGCTCCTCAGTAATCCTGGTTTAGACCAGCAGAGTAATTAAGATGTTGCAGAAAAACAGAGTCCTCGAAAGGAAAGATACAGGTGACTTTGTAAAGTTTAAGAGTAACTGGACCGTGAGAGGTGGAAGAAATTGCAAAGAGCAGTGCCAGTCTTGAAGAAATACCATTTGAGGGAGAGATTTCAAATGATTTGTTCTGAAAGAATTCACAAATCCTAAATTTTCTATTTGAGCAACTAATCCTCCTTCACCCCAGCACTAAAGTTCCAGGTATTATATATGGTCGCCATTAAAGAAGAAATTACAGTTTGCTCTCTACAAAGTGCATGTTGTATAAAGGCTGGATGGAGAAGCAGGTACCAGATCCAGAATCCTTCAGAGAAAGTTAGTTTGCATTTATTTAGAAATTTGCTGAAGGAAAACAGACATTTGAAGCTCTTTATCCTCAAGCTGTGGTTATGGTATTCAGCCATTCTTGACATGTTTTGTAGCAGTTACTGCAAGTGAAAAGATTTGATGCTAGATTCAGCAATAGATTGTTTAGAGTGTAATTACCAGTCTTACAGAAATTTAAACAGGGTTGTTGCTTGTGAAGCTGAAATTCTGTCTAGCATCTGGACACATTATCCTCATTCCTCTTTTTCCTGCCTTTTCCTATTCTCCAAAGAACCAATGTAGCACGTCATTATTGCTGTTGGGAATAAAAATGATGAAAATCAGTAAAATATTTCCAGAAATGTCTTTCACTTAAAATTTAAAAAGCCCAACAATGGAATTTCCCAAATGGAAAACAAGACAAAACACTTAAAAGCTAGCAATGCCTGCCACTGGCTTTCATCTGTGGAAGGATCTTTTCTTACTTTTTTCATTAGTGCCCATTGATAGTGTTTGATAACACAACGCTTATCATCACTGATGGTGTATAACACACAGAAAAGCAGACAGCTATGTAGTTCTGGCGTTTGCTTTCCATGAAGAATCATATTATTTTTCCAGAGGGCATGTGAAGCGGAATGCTCATGCTCTGATCAGTTCAGCCCAAAACCATGGATCTATCCTTACTCCTAGTGAACACAAGTATGATGCAGGTTCAGTAAATGATCTGTGGTTCCGGGGGACAGTCACTCTTAAAAAGATGGTGGTACACCTTGCCAGACTATTGAGTGGTCACTGCATGGCCCAAAACCTCATATGAAGGCACTAAAGATTGTAAATGTTATTTATTTAAGAGTGGGCATCACAATAAAAAGGCATAAAATAGGAATAATAGCTAGGAGTTGAAATGACAAGTAGGTAGGCATAGTCAATGAACCAATGAACCTGAAAGAAGGGAATCCAAAATAGAAACTAGGAAATACTTTATTACATTGTAAGTCGTGAGAATTGACATTCCTGTGCAATTAAAAATTGTTGAAATGAAGAGTTTAGTAGGATCCAAAAGCAGATTGTATGTTTATATGGATGAAACTTGGAACAGTAGGGCTTTACAAGTTAAGGCTAAGAACAGGCTGTTGGGAAACTCTACATCCTCAGGTTCCAGGACTTGTTTTCATGCCAGCCAGAAAGTTTCCTAGGAGAAAGATCATCTAATGACTGTTTAACATCAGGTTTTCTTGTAGATCATTCTTAAACATCTGTTATGTAGCATTATTGGCAACAAGATTTAGACGAAGTGGGCAATAGTGGGCAATGGTGTGATGTAATCTGGAAATTCTCATGAGGGAAAGGAGGTCCAGAAAGTATTTGCTCTTATGCACATGATTTCATTTTCAGTTTCAGATTCCCCATGTGACTCAGTTTGGCTGGCTGAAGTAATAGGCAAAAAGCCCCCAACAACCCAACAAACCCTCAGTAGAGATAAGCCAGAGATTTTAATCAGTCTAACTTTATTCTTTAAATGTATTTTGAAGCGATAGAGCCATACCAACTTTACAAACCAAACTGCATTCACAAATAGCAGAAGGAAACTGTAACGGAAATTATGATTTTCAGACAAAACTATTTTCAGAACTAAGGGAGAGGCAAAACTATTTTGATCTGTGCATTATAGTATTTTGCATCTTTGGCAAATGTAGTGTGGAATGTTTGGAGTGCTGGTTTCAGGAAAGGCCTCAGTGCTTGCCAGCCGTCAGAGCAGTTTTAGGTTTATAGTCTGAATAACCATGTACCTACTATTTTCTAGTTGGTGTGTGTTCAGGCAAAGCTTGCTTTTTTTACCTGACCTACTCTTTACCTTTGCCTTTGCCTCTTACCTGAGCTAGCAGAAGAGATCAGGACATAATAGAGTTTATAAATATCTGTTCCTACCATTTGCTTAATGCATTCTTTTAGCTTAGGCTGGAGTTTTCTATGATATTCAAGTCCCACTTGTACAGCTTATACATTTTTCAGATCACTGGAGTCTCTCTCATACACATGCGATCTCCTCAGGCTGGTTCTTTCTCCTCTCCCTTTATTCTCTGTGTCCCCTGCTCTTTCTCTGTTTGGCAGAAGCTTCTTTTCTCTCGCTTTGTGCATGTCTTAAAGTAATAAGCTTTGCTACATGTCGATCCCCTGTCACATGAGACCCGGAGGCAGCTTAGGGAGTTTAGGCAGGATGTTAGTACCCAGTAGGTCCAAGAATTTGAGTCTCCTTGTCTTGTCTTGTATTTTTGTATGGGTCTGTCTGTTGGCACCTGAATTTTAAATATAGAGGTTCCCTGGAGCCAGGAACATGTCCAGAATGACTCCAGCCTTGGCAACATTGGGCAGTTTGGTGCCCATCTCATGTACAAAATGGGAGAATCGCAACATCTATGTGACTAAAGTGACTGAAAGGTTCTACCACACCTTCATGCGTATATCTATTCCTACAATTTCCCACAGGTCCTGCTTGTCTTGGCTGTTTTTCTCCTGTGATAGGAGATAATGCTGCTATCCTTGAATCAAAACATCCAAATGCTCAAGAGTTTGCCAGAATTTCCAGTGTAGATGGTTTAGTCCCAGATTTCTTATCTTCAGGAGGATGGGAACGAATCACCATCAGCATTGAGGCTATGCTGCTTTGCAACAGTGAAAGAAGAATGGGTATGATCCAAGGGAACTCCATTGCAGCCTGAAGGAGGGGATTCCTGCAGTGCTCTCCACAGGCCTCTGCCAGGAAGCAGTACCTGAGTGAAAGTCAGGTTTCTGATGTGTTCTACCAGCCAGGTTGTGTCACTGGCCAAGAGCCACTCATGGTTGTTCCTTTCAAGGACATGTTGAAAGCTTCCACCTCCCTGCTGCCCAGCACGAAGAGCATGGAGGGCAAGGCTTCTAGACCTGTGAATTAGCATCAGCACTGACCTGTGGGCAGGCCTAACACTTTATTTTAAAATGTATTTTTATTTTAAGCTTTTAATTTGGTATTTTTGGCACAGTGAAGACGCATTCTTTACGGGATGGGGATTCTTTATGATAACAGAAGATTCAGTCTCTCACCTTTCGCACATGAGCGTGATTCATCCTTGAAATCGTCTAGATTGGTTGCCAAAACTCAGAGGCTTGCCACTCATTAATTACTCTTACAACATGAAAAAGCACACAACATTAGAGTAATGCACATCGCCACTCTTTTAATCTTAGAAGGAACTTTTCCAATACAGCAAGAAGGAACTGTAATGAAGGATTTGGACCAGATTCAGAAAAGTAGACATCTACCAGTGAAGTGCTGCAGTGCCTACCATTTAAAGTGACTGATCCTGGCACTTGGATCTAAAACCCAGAGTCATGTATCTCCACTTCCCCTGCAATTCTTTGCAAAAGACAGGAGATACAAGGAGATAGATACATGCTTAACACTGTACAGACTCAAAACATTTTCCAAGGAGCCACCTCTCTATGTGGAAACTGTGTTTGCTCTAAAGAGGAAAGGATGAGGGGAGCGTGAAGTGCAACAGAGAGCAATTTATCTGTAAGGAGTAAGAGGCTGAAATCAGGACAGATGATGTTACTTTCCCTCTAGTTCAGTGCCATGTTTATGGAGAAACCAATTTGTCATCCATTTTATCAGATACTGCTGTCAACTTTCCGTGTAATGTCCTTGTCCTATGCCACTTTCTTTGTGGGGACTTTGTTATATTAAATGCCTATACGAAGAATCACCCTGAATTCAGATCCAATTTAACAAGCAAGGACAAGTCTGTGCAAGAAGATGAAGGAATTACCCTAGCAGGCATATTCTGTGCTCACAGGGCAGTGGATCATAGCTGGCACCTACTCTCTCTGGGTTTTTTAGAAACCTTTTTGATTTTATGTGGTTTTCCACAGGCCTAAATCAATCCAGTATTTATCCCATTGAAACCAGTCTGAAATGTGCATTTCTTCAAAGTGAATAGAAACCTAAGTTCCTGTGGGACTGTGAGGAGTCAGGAAGAAAATGAAAGGGTGAAAATAGGACACAGTGGCAAATGGAAAATGTTAAGAAAATAAAGAGAACCGGGTAAATTGAAGAAGGACCTTACAAAGGCACAAAGTATATTTTGTAGGCACACTTAAGTTCCACATCACTGAGTTACGATGAGACTCAGATGAAACTTTCCTCTTGATTTCCATCCTGCTGAGTGCCTGTAATGAAACAATATTCAGGCTTCAGGGCCCATTTGATCCTTGCAGAGGGTGTCTGACTGTCTCCTATGGCTACTCCATTGGCCATGGCAGTACTGCCTGGAATCAGCCTGGGCTGCCTTTCCAGGAGAAATATCAAAACCCTGTAGCTTTGTTGGTAACTTTTCTATATAGGCAGAGCATCCTGACAGCTGAAGCAAAAATTGAGAGACGTGTAGCCTTTTATCTGCAGTGACAACTATGGCACCACACTACAGCGGTGTTTGAGCCATCAGGCTGGGTCATACCCACTGCACAAACCTGACAGGCACTTGCTGCCATGGGCAGGAAAAAATTGAAGTTTAACACTAGAGGCAAGAGTTGGGGAAGAGTGAAGTGGCAGGGAGCATGAGAAGGAAACAGGCAAGGTGGAGCTCCTCAAATAGCGATGTTGGAGTATGCGGTTGATATTAAGGGCCAGGGGAAGGAAGCCCAGGCCATACAATTATTCTTGAATCTTGTTTCTTAATGTTTGTCTGGTATTTCTGCAACCTGAAAAACCTTTCTGAATCTCTGTGTATGTGTTTGCTGTGGGAGCGTGACAAAAAGATGGTGAAATCAGCAGCCCAGTGGGGTCAGAAATGTTCCAGGGCAAATCTAACACTTGAAAAACCCAGCTGCCATGAATTGATTTGTGCAGGGTGGGAATGGAAGAAAAACACTGTCCTTTTCAAGGCTTTTGGTGGGCTCTTTTTTTGCCATCTGTTCACTCATTCCTGTAACTTACACTCATGGTTCAAGGTATTTTCCCTTCCCAGAACCCCATTTTGTCACTTTTCCTTGGGTTTCATTTTACTCTATACTTTGCTCTGTTATTTTACTGCAGTCAGAGTTTACTTCTGACCACAGACTTTAATGCCAAAGCATTTTTCCAAGAATAAAGCACTTTACAGGACTGTTCCAAGGCTCAGATAATGTTCAGCTTTCTGATAACATCGAGCTCACTTACTGCTATGGAGTTAGTACAGAAAAAAGGGTGGTATATTCTGAGAAGTAAAAAAATGAAGTTTAAAAATCTGTTAAAAAAGAGGGAAGAGTAATAGAGATATTGCCAACTCATAAATTCTGCACCAACAAAAAGTGGACTTGAAAGCATACATAATTTCTCTGTAATACAAATGAATACAACATACTTTGCAAGAATTTAGCTCCCGGTTGACTTTAGAAGTGTAAAGATCAGTTGCATAACTTCAGATATTCATTTAAGCCCGAAGGATGACAAGTATATTACAGTGTCTTAAATCACAAGAAGAGCTCTAGGCTGGACTGGGCATCCTAAGTGCTCAGACTGAAATTAAAGCTGCAGAGAGAAGCATCAGAATCCTTCTGCACTCTCCAGAGGTCTGTTTTGCTCTTGTGCTGCCATCCAGCCCAGGCAGGAGGACTCTCAGTGGTGGGAGCAGCAAAAAGAGCCCCATGGACCTGCTACAACAACAAAATCCACTTTGTACCTAGCAAGGTAATAATAGCAAGGGTGAACATGTCTCTTGCTGTCCTGAGCTTTTGAAAGGTGGTTTTAAGGCCTCTGAGCTCTCTGCAGAGAATTAATCACACTGTACTTTTGCATAGGGCAAAAGTCAGCAACAGGGAGGTTTATACTTAATATAGGTTCACTCACAGCCTGCAGAGAGCTCAGCCCTATAATATGCCTAACAAGATGCTCCCAGTGATCAGTAATTTCTACCCTGGTAAAACGCTGTGTTTCTGCCACAGCCTGTTATTATTTATTGGCTTTGCTGTTGTTCAGAGGAGCCCTAATCATGCAGCAAGACTGGGTACTGCACAAGCATGGAGCATAAGGCAGGTATAATACAAGGTAAGTCAGAGGATGAATGTATTCAGAGGAGTACAAAAAGCAGTGAGATAATATAGTTCATCAAACACCTTACTGCTCTCAAGTTAGATTTTTTTAAGACATCCCGATAAAGGAAAGATTTTCCTTGCCTGGCCTCGCTGGACTGCATGGAGTTGTCTAAATCACCTGCTCTCTGTAATCCATGGAGAGAAATAGGGCAAAGAATAGTAACTGCCTCTCTCCGGCCAGTGTCTGAGCTGCTTAGGACCTGTCTTGGCCAGGATAAGTCCTTGCCAAAGACTCTGTCTTGGGATCAGAGACAGCATTCACTAGGTTTAATTTTCAGCTGAAGTTAAAAGGTGATCTCATACCCGTGGGGGCCGCTGGTATCAACACCCCCCAAAATGTATTGACTGTCATGCTCTGCAGTCCTGCTCAGTCTTGTTGGTCTGCAATACCCTCTTGGAGCTGCCCAGAGAAAATTCCACAGCCATCCTGCCTTCACACCTTCTGGCTGAAGCAAATCTCCTCCTCAAAGGACCTCACGCTCTGCACTTCTGTGCTCTGGATAATAGGCTGATGATGTGCTCCAGATCCACTGCCTAACCATGTTCAGTAACCTTAGTTGTGGATTATGGTCATGGTGGTTTGGTCTGTCACCCTTCCCGTCTATGGGGTATTTTGGTATCAGTCTTGGGTGCAGAAATCAGATGACAGTTTCAGTTCCCCTGAAATACCCCTTTTTGTGGGAATCCCAGAGATATGGTGGTAAACTCCCAACCAATGCAGTAGAAACTACTCCAACTCATTTTTAATGAAATATGCAGTGAAGGCACCCTTGCAAAGAGGAGAGGAGGGGGTAATTAGCTCAGAGCTGAAAGCAAAGACAGATTGCAGCATTATTCTTCTGAACACAGGCACTCTATGCAGAGAAAATTATGGTTCTTGGCTTTTATCCCTCAAAGACGTTTGAAAAGCCACAAGCTTCTTTCGTTATCACTTCAGCAGCTTTGTGTCGGGGAGTGTAATTGCGCATCCCCACAGACCGGCTGGCAGCATTTGCTGGCACCAGGGAGCAGACTTGGGCTCCCCTCCCTGTGCAAAGAGATAACGTGGTCCTGGGTGCAACAGCCACACACCACAACGGGATCCACCAACCGTCTCCAGCTGCCTTAGGTCTAGCACAGCAAGAAACCAAATGTCACTGGACTCTCTTTGGCTGTCCAGGCTCCTGCCCCAGTGCTTGCTGAAGCAGGGGCTGTTCAGCTTTCTGGAGGGATCCATACAGCTTTTCCTATTTGCAGCTGAATAAGAAACCTGTTCCTTGGCCATCAGGAAACAGTGGGTAAAACAATTTCTTGACCTCTCCTGAGCTGGTGTGAGGCTTTCCTCCACCCTACACCACTCCCTGGTGGTGCTTTTCCCTGGGAACAGGGCAAGTTGCTTTTAAAAGCCTTCAGATGCACTTGGGCTGCTCTAGCATATTAGTGGAAGCTGGTTAGGAGATCAGAGCAGAAGAAAATTCAGATTACAGTCAGACTTTCTGAATAGATAATACTCAGAGTATAAAGAATTATTTAAGCCCCATCAGAATGCCTTTCCTGGTGAAGATCCTATGCATGTTATATAATGTTGACATTGTTCTCTTCTCTGTAGATATATACTGCTATTATATTTTTACACTGAAAGATAGATTCTACCCTTATTGTACTCGGGACAGAGGTGATCTCTACTATGCCGAAGAGGCAGCCAAAGCATGGAGGACGTCAGGAATAGGAAGGCATTGTCCTTCAACAGTTTCCACTGCTTTCTGAGGACAGCTTGTATGGAGAAGGAGAAGATTTAATAAGCAAGGGGGAAACCCACTAGTGAACCAGCCAGGCACTGTCATGAGCCCATGGCTGGGGAAGGTGAGCAGGGTAGTGTTTGCATTGTGCAATCTCTGCCTGCTTTCCAGCCACTCAGCGAAGCTCTCCAGGCATAGCCTGGGCATGGTTCAGGGGATGGCATGTCCCAGAGCATCCCAGCCTGCTCTGTCTTGCTGGGGCTGATGGCTTCAGTACAGCTTTTGTGCCTTTGTAGTTAGGAAAGGAACCTGTGTGTGAGTCAGCCAGGCTGCACTCCCCCTCCAGCCACATCAAGCATCCCTGAAGACGTGTTCAGTGCCTCTGCACTGGGCTTGAGTATGGACAGACAGCAGAAAAGGTATAGATGGGACAGAGGTGTCCTTAGCCCTGGCAGTATCCCGAGGTAGATTTTCAGGTCTGTAGAAAGCAGTTTTGCAGTGAGGCTTCTCTTGCAATGAAAAGTGTTTTTTCTGTGTTACCAGCTGTAACTGAGATGCTGATGGTCCCCTGTGAGTAAATGAGTCTGTACCAGTAACCCCGCAGCATGGGGGATGAGATTGCTGTGGGAGCAGTTTCCCACCAAGGCCAGCTATGCTGTTTATCTGCACTCACAACCCATGAGCTTTGGTGAATGGCTCTCACACAAAATTGCTGAATATCCAGGCTGTTTCCTGGGGTTTCTAACTCTGATTAGTTCTTGTGAGGCTGTGATGTTGTTGTTTTTCTTTTCTGCTCAGTAGCATTTCATTCTGGCATCTCAAATGTGAAAATATAAACATAAGAAATGCCATCCTATGTAGAAAAGGGGTCCAGGTCACCCCATTCTCTGTGACGGCAAAAGGACTTGGGGAGAGCACACGTGCCTGGCCTCTGTCTCCAGTCCCTGTTTTGCACTTCTCCAACCTTCCCTATCTACTCCACTTCCCCATCCACTAATGGTCCTGCCTAATCACTTTGAAAACTTGCTGGTGCTGCTACAGCCTCCTCTGCACAACCTTTACTTCCCAGTGCCTGTATTCGGTGTCTTCTCTGGCCTTGGTGGGCTTTGCTAAACACAGCAGCTCTGCTTTCATGTACCCCAGTGCCATGCCATCACCCTGGGCTCAAGAACTTATCCTATTGCCTTCCATCCTTTTCTTCCTTGGTCCTTCCACACATAGATTGTCCTGAACTTCAGCACCTACCTCATTTCTGCATTGGTCCTCATGGCAACTGTGAATGCCTTCAGTGGGAGACCTCTCCAAGGACTTCCCAGTTTGGCCCCATTTTCAGAAGATGATGTGATAAATTCCTTTACCTAACAATGTGCTTAGATATCTAAGATACCTGAAGCTGCTACTTTTGTCAGGCTCTTTATTTTCACAAGTTTGATCTGGCAGCAAGAACCTTCAGTGACAACCACCACCGACTAGACAAGTATAGGAAGTTTTAGGTAGAGTGCAAAACCCAGCTGTTTTCCCATTGAGTGAACTTCAGAACGGGCATATATTAAAATGCTGTTCCTCTTGCAAAAACACTGGAATACCAAAGATTACATGACATTTTACACAAGCTGCTCATCTTACATAGCTGATCCAAATCTGATCCAAGGTATCCAGTTGATCCTTGTCAAACTTTGCCAGCCAGGAAAACATTTGTGAGCAATCTGAAATCATTGTGGAGCAGTTCACCTGTGCAAGGTTTGCAGCAAAAATGAAAGGAGATAAATTCTATAAATTAATCAGGAAGCCTTTTAAATTATTAAAATGTTCTGTTCTTTCAATTAACTTCTTAATACTATTTAAAAGCTGCAGAACATGTAAATTAGGAATGCAATTAAAGTAAGGCATAACTTATCTATTTATGCATTCATTTATACTTGATATTGAAGCTTAAGATATTTTCTAGGGTTTAGAATAACTCTTCAATGCTATAAATATTTTATTGTATTAGCAATAAATACTTATTTATATACTAGGAATTCACCTGTGTCTTTAAATGCTGTTGTAAAGATACAACTAGTAAAAATATGGATTTTGTGTTTTCCTTTATTGTCAGAAGACTCAGCATGCTGTTGTGCTTTTCTTAGTACTGAATACTGATTGCCATCCTGGCAAAGACTTTGTTAAGGAAAATAAATTTGGTGACAGTGCACTAAAAAGCTGACAAAATGCCAACAAAGTGGAATACATTTAACTTAGAAAAGCTACAGATTTTTTAGATAATGCCATTATCCTCTGAGGTCCAAAGTTATGGAATCAGGGAATTGTACCTTTGCTCGTCTGTGTGTCTGAAGGGACAACAGTTATTAAATACAGCCATTTGATTAAGAAATATCAATATCTTACATTTAGCCACAGCAGAAGATAACAAGATCACAGAATCGTTAGGGTTGGAAGGGACCTCTGGAGATCTTCCAGTCCAGTCCACCTGCCAAGGCAGGGCCACCTAGAGCAGGTTACACAGGATCACATCCAGGTGAATTTTGAATGTCTCCAGAGAAGGAGACTCCACAACCCCCTTGGGCAGCCCATTCCAGTGCTCTGCACCCTCAACATAAAGAAGTTCTTCCTCATTCTGAGGTGAAAATTCTTGTGTTTATGGCCATTGCTCTTCATCCTGTCACTGAGAAGAGTTTGGCACCATCCTACTGGCATCTGCCTTTGAGGTGTTTATCTGCATTAATGAGATCCCCTCTCAGTCTTCTCGAGACAAAACAGGTCCAGCTCTTGCAATCTCTCCTCTTAAAAGAGATGCTGCAGACACCTTATCATCCTTGTGGCCATCCACTGGACCCTCTCCAGTAGCTCCTTGTCTGTCTTGTACTGAGGAGCCCAGAACTGGACCCAGCACTCCAGATGTGGCCTCACCAGGGTCAGTAGAAGGCAAGGATCACCTCCCTGGACCTGCTGGCCACACTCCTCCCAGTGAACCCCAGGATACTATTAGCCCTCCCAGCTGCAAGGAAACACTGCCAGCTCAGTCAACTTATCATGCATCAATAGTCCCAGGTCCTTCTCAGCTGAACTGCTGTCTAACAGGTCAGCCCCCAACCTGTGCTGGTACTTGGAGTTGTTCCACCCCAGGTGCCATACCCTACACTTGCCCTTGTTGAACCTCACTAGGTTTCCTCCACCCAATTCTCCAGCCTATCAAGGTTCAGGCAAGGAATGGCAGCACAGCCTTCAGGTGTATCAGCCACTGCCCACAGCTTTGTATCATCAGCAAACTTGCTGCTTGCTATTTTGATGATATGAAACACTGTAGCCCTTCATCCAGGTCATCCAGGATCCAGTATTGATGCAGAACAGGAAGATGTAGAACAAAACCAAAGGCAAACCTTTTCTTAAGTTTCTGGAAAACAGAATACTGCTCTCAAGTAAGAAACTGACTGATTTTGTGAAGTGTGGTATCTCTCAAAGCAACAAAAATATGAAGAGATAAGTGTGACAGGGTATAACACCCACATGTCTACCATCATGTCTTCTCCATTGCCTTCCCTCCCTCTTTTTCTACTGGCCAGGTCACGTTTGGAACAAACTTTCTCCATGATCATTGTGTTTGTTTGATTTTCCTTGTATTTTTGCCAATTTGTGTGTATACCTAACATTCAGAAAAGAGCAGGTTAAACTTAATAGCATTCTTTACTATGGTATAGACTAAGAGCTTTTAGGGATTGTTGGAATAGTTTGTGGCCCATGATAGTCTGCCTCTGTAAGTTAAGATGAAAAAGCTTACAGGCATTCAAGTAGAACAGAGACAATCAGCCACCCCAGCAGAGGTAAGTGGAACCACTTATGTTTTACATTAGATGATGCCTAAATCCAGGCATTCCTTAATGCACCCAAATCCTTACCTAAGGGAACTTGCTGCATATATTTCCACAGCAACTGTGTATGAGTTAGGTCAGGGATAAAAATATTTTGTGGTCTAGTCAGTCCCAGTCACTCACTTGGTAAGGTCTCTCTTATGAAGACGGCTTGAAGCTCTTGTTTTCTGAATGCCTAATGCTGAAGGTATTTGTACCCATACCTTACTTTAATGGAATGTGGTAGTGAAGTGCAACAAATGTCTCCTTGCTTCTTACAGTACAAAAGCTTTCAAAAACAACAGCATGAAAATAGATCTCGACAAACAGTACATTCTGAATATTTCAGTTATTTGTAAATAATCCCACAAATTTGGAAGTGTTGGTCATGGATGAAGATGTTCGGCTAACTTAAGACCTGTGCTTGTTTCACAGCACAGTGAGAGTTGCTGCATAAGCACTTCATTACCAGCATTTTGCTCATTTTCCTGCTTCTGGCTCTTCCAGCAGTTACATGTGTCTCCTTTGTACCCAAACCCACTTAAAAATTCTTATGTTAGATGGGATTGCTTCCACTTTAAGGGAGATTAGGGAACGTGTTGTACCTCAGTAACCCGGGTTATTTTCCTCTCCCATCTGGACAAAAATTTTGGAAAGGGATTTTTAGTGTCAGTTTAGCATTAAGTATATGTTGGCTTGGATTTTGGTGTTGTCCGCAAAGTGATCACAAAATACATTTTAAAATATAATGAGTATATTACCATTGTCCAGTCCTTCCCCTACATGTATTCGACACTTAACATTAAAACCAGGTCTCACTCATTCATGTTCCATTACAAAAAGCTGTCTGTTGTGAATTCCACATTCAAATGTTTAAAATTTGTATAAAACCAGTATTGCAATGCCCATAACTCATGGTATAACATTTTAAAAAATACTAATACTCAAAGATATTGTAAGGGGAGACTTAATTGCCAGCCAGCTGATGCAAAGGCTGTGAAGAGACTTATAAGCTGCCTTTTCTAACCCACACCATATGGTGACTGGGGGGAAACTGATGCATGGTTAATTTATGTGATGTGCGTTGAGGTAACCTCATCAGTAGGAAGGGCTTTAGAAAAGGAGAAAGCAATTACAGGTGAATTGCAAAGTCTCTATTATGATCTGCTGGAAAGGAGAGAAATAAAGAGGTGAATACAGGAGAGGGGGCATAACTAAGAGGGGAGTAGCTGCAGGGTGGGCTCTGCGATGTCGTTGTGGGTCCCACCAGCCCTGTGATGGCAGCCTTCCTTCTCAGTCGTCCTGCCACCATGCTCCAGCCCACTCATAATGCAAACCCTTATGAAATGTATTTTGGAACCAGCATTTTGCTGTTTAATTTTGAACTTCTTACATTTTCTTTTCATCTGTGTTCAAGGGAAATCATTGTTGCAGTGTAATTTGAGTGCCACTGCAGCTGAAGCTTGCTGAAAGAAGTATATATGCATATAGGCACTTGAATTGGCAAAAAAAAAGGAGACTGATTGGCACTGGAAATAAGCACTTGTTGTTTCCACTCAATATATTTATTGATATCTCAGATCTTACAAATATCATCCAGAGTTTTTCAGGAGAACTCAAGAGCATCATGTTTCTGTATAAGCTCTATATCCAGTAGGAATGCCACATAGCTGACAGTGTGTATATTTTAAAAAATTAGGAATTTCAAACAACATTGAAGTTTAATTAAGATAATGATGTTCTATTTGTGCAAATTTGCTGTAGATATTTTTGTCTGTAAATATCTGACGCACTGCTATTTCCAAGGCTTGATTGATACAGGAATAAGTTACAGAATAACAGAAATACAGGCCTGGAAAAAGACTCACTTTCCTGCTTGTGACCATTTCACTGCACTGACACAGAAAATTAATGAGCTAGACCATATTAATTGAAAATATATTTTATCAAACAAAGCAGGATTATTTATCCAAAAATTTGTCTCTGAAGTGTTTTTGTCCATTATTTCACTATGTAAACTGGTTGAGTCAGGAAGCAGAAATAGTACCATGTATCTTAGAAAGTGAGGTACATGCAGTAAATGAACTATGACTATGTGTTTTAATACACTGCTTTATGGAACTGACGTGTCAACACATTTAAATGAATATTGAACACAATTTGAAACAGTCAGACTCTTTTTTGGAATAGGGCAGAACAAACGCACGCTGTCCTCTCCTCAGCTAAGAACAAAACCAGGCTGGCCGGTGAGAAATCCTAACTTACATCCGTAGATCAATTTCTCTGCATTGATCTAACAACAGGGCTCATTAGCAGATGTTTAATTGCCTCTACGGCTTGGCTTGTAGAGATGGCAACTATAAGAGCAGTTTCAACATACGCAGATGGTAATGAAGGGTGGAGTTGAAGCTGTTCTTGTGGCCAGGTAGCAAGTGCACAGAAAGCCCTGGGTCCCTGTTATTATGGGATAATTGTCAACATAAATGTGAGAAGCAGATTTTGGCCTGATCTAACCCAGAGACAGCCCAATTAAGAAAAAAAGAAAATCAAAAACCCATTCATTTGGGATACCAAACTGCAAAATCATGAAGCCCAGACTAGGAAGATCTTTCGGAAGTCATCATCCTTTCAAACATGATCACCTTTTCCCTTTATTGCATCCTCTAATCAGTGGATCTGTCCCAGTAACTATAATGAGCCAAGGATCATTCATGTGGCCAACTGGCTGGACATGACTTACAAACATATAGCTTATCTACCAGACCACATCCAACAGCCTACCTGAACTGGTGTTGGCTTGCTAAGCCTTGAACCATTCCTAGGCATTGTATGGGAGAAAAACATACGATCATGCCAAAACTATGCCAGGAATTGAAGTAACAGTGAAAAATGATGGACAGTGACAGGCCAGTGCATGTGCCTGTGCCCTAGAATTTTACTTTACTTGTATTGACGTAGCCTAAAGTACTGTTTCCTTACCTCATATTAATTAGATGTTTCAGTTTAAAAGGTCATTGGCAGTCATTTCAATTAGTAGCCAGAGACTTCATATGAAATAAATACAACAGCACTCTCCAGCTTGCTGTCCATAATAGTTGACTTACCAAATGTATTTGCAGCTGCATGATCTACAGCCTTAAAAACTAAACTTATATTCTGAAGGTTTCTCTAGAGTAAAAAACCCCATTGTCTCCGTAACCAGCTGCATGCTGAGACAGATCTACAACCATGCAACAGCCTGCTCCATGCCACCCTGCTGGAAGAAAGAAGGATGGCAAAGGGCTGGGAGCATGGCAAGGGAGCACCTTCCAGCCCTGGCAGAAATCCTTCCATGCATAGTTAGGGGGATTTTTCTGAGGGCTGACCAGACACTTCTGCTCTTGTGATGGCCACTGCCACTGCCTGGCACCAGCTCACCCTGTTTGTAAGCCTCTTGATTAGCATGTTGCAGTAAAGAATGGGTTTTTTTTCTCTTATACAACAGTAATTGAGATGAATTTGCACTTCCCTGTGGAGCACCCATCCCTTCAACTCATCCTTTCTGCAGCAGCTCTGCCTCACTGGGTTAGCAGTTTGTCTTTGGACCTGATGTGCTCTGGCATGGGTTAGAAGGACGATTTCTACACATGCTGCCTCCATTAACGCCTGTTCCTTGGGGCTTTTCTGTTTCCACTGCCCTTCAATATATGCCATGCAAGGAAGCATGTAGCCTTAATTCCCTATTCTAATCTGTAATTTGAGCTGTTATTAACATTTATGAAATTTTAATGAATATTGCTTTCTGCTACCCTTGAATTAATGCACACAGAAAAGAGCTGGTTGCCAGTACGGCCACCAGCCATGCCTATGGAGGAGAAGTGGGAAATCTCTGCTAGAGAATTATTATCTGCAGTTCCTTACACTGGGTCATTAATGCAACAAATAGCTGATCAGTAACACTATGTGCCATCTTTTGCACCATCACCATCCTCCAGCACTTTTATTTAAACACACAATTCAACAGCTATATGTGACTCTAGTCACTGAAACTGCATTAACATGCTTCTTTGGTCTCCAAGAAGTTTTGAGGTTAGGTGAAGTCTTTCCATGTTGACTATTTTGGCAGGCTATATTGTTCTACAATTTATCAGTTGATAACTTTTGCTGCCTCACAGTCATTGTGTTTTCCCAAGTGAAGAACCTTTGGCTGAGCTCTGGAAATATATGCGTTTCACAGAAATGAAAAGTTATTAAATCAGTACTGCAGGGGAATGCAGAGGAATGATCTGTTTGTAATTCTGGGAAAAACAATTTAGAACACTGTTTTTAAAGCTTAACGAAATTACTTAAAATCTTTCACAAAAACAAGAAACCTTTTTCATCTGGTCTCCCAGGATTTCGCTTATCTTTCAGATCTAGTTGCTGCAAAATACAGATAATGCAGAAATTCCATGAGGCGTTAAATCTCCATCTACCAGTGGCTTGTAGAATTAATCAAATTACCTTTTAAAGTTAATGCAGTCGGTGAGAAGAGTTTAATGATATTCAAAACCTTCATGGTAATAATTACAGATGAAGAGGGTCAGTCAGTTGAGGATTAATGCAAAAAGTGCACAGAATGATAATCCGAATTAATGTATCAGACCATGCAGAAGGCATTGGGAGAGTGAGCCATGAAAATAAAATTCGTTTGCTTCTGCTCAGAAGGGGGAAATAAACTCGCATGTGTGAGAATGAACTTATCTTGAGCTGTTCTAGAGAGGAGGAAGCAGGTTAAGAGAGGTGAAAGAAGAGAAAAAAGAGAAGATGAACAAGGATTAATCTGGATTATCCCAGAAAATTTGAAGCTGTCTTTCTATCGTGACTCAAAGACAGAAGCTTTTCCACAAATTTCTCCCACCCTGAGGCTCTTCACCTTTTTGATTTTCTCTATTTTGCATGTGCATGTTTTCCCACCATTTTAGAAGTGATCAAATACTCAGTGAGGACAGGGTTTTAACTGTCCTTTCCCACATAGTTCATAGTTCTTTTTGTAGCAAAGAAATGGGACAATCCTGAAAGGCCTGTCTTAAAAATTAATACAATATACTCCAAATGAAGTTGAATCTGGGTAAGCTCAGGCTGCACGTAGGTCTCAGAAATGGGCAGAAGTGTCCCAGCAAACCTGAGGCTGAGCATCTGTGTGACTGAAGACCATCACCTCTGAGCACCTCTTCCTTCTGGTGACTGGCATCAAAACCCATGGTCACTGAGGCTGTCATAGTTCATGGATACTTTATGTGAGATACCATGCAGTGACATTGGCAGTGACATTGCTGTCAGAGGAAGGCTACTGAGTGCATCCTGAAAAACAGGCCTCTGTCACAACTTGACTGCCCCGAATATCTTCAAAAATTCTAGTCATTTTTTGAAAATCTTTACCATCTTGATCATTTATTTCCCACTTACTGTTTTTGTCACATGTACGTGACTCAAATACTCCTGTGTTTGTTCTGCAGCTCTGAGAGACGTTGCTAGTTGCTGTCTTTTCCATACTATTGAATCAGCTCAGGCGCTGTATTATAAATGCTCCTAAAAACTGAGGCAGTGTTGCTTTTATGGTTAATTGCATATTGAACTTTTTGGGTGGTGTTTTCACATTTCAAGCTTCACTGCGTATCAGCCGTTCAGATCCTTATTTTGCAAGTATGAAGGAACTATTGAGAGTGCCTGCTGAGCCCCCTGCTGAGAGCCTCTTTACGTGGGAATGCAATTATGCAACTGGACTATAAGGGTACACATGGTGTTCCTGCATAACTGTATACTACAGTCTTCAGACCGGCAGTGCTCAGCTTGCAGCAGCCAGACACTTGCATAGACATTGGGGATTTCCAGACACCCAAGTTGATCTTGGATGGATCTTTCATCACAATGAGGATCATAGAATAGAATCATAGAATCATTTACGTTGGAAAAGACCTTTAAGGTTATTGAGTCCAACTGTTAACCCAGCACTGCCAAGCCCACCACTACACCATGTCCCTAAGCACCACATCTACACATCTTTTAAATACCTCCAGGGGTGGTGGCTCAGTCACTTCCCTGGGCAGCTCCATCTGATGCTTGACAACCCTTACAGTGAAGAAATTTTTCCTAATATCCATTCTTGAGGCTGTTTCCTCTTGTCCTATTACTTAATACTTGAGAGAAGAGACCAACACCCACCTTGCTACAGCTTCCTTTAAGGTAGCTGTAGAGAGCGATAAGGTCCCTCATCAGCCTTCTGGTCTCTTTCTGGTCTCCTGGTCTCTTATGAGCAGCTGCTGTTCATAAGACTCATGCTGTAGACCCTGCACCAGCTTCACTGCCCTTCTTTGGACAAACTCCAGCACTTCAATGTCTGTCTTGTAGTGAGGGGCCCAAAACTGAACACAGTATTCAAGGGGCAGTACTCACCTAGTACAAGGGGGGGCAATCCCTCCCCTAGGCCTGCTGGCCACACTATTGCTGATGCAGTCCAGGATGTTCTTGGCCTTCTTGGCCCCCTGGGCACAAGCTGGCTCATATTCACCTGGCTAATGACCAACATCCCTGTGTCCTTTTCCGCTGGGTAGCTTTCCAGTGAATCATGAGCCCAAATCAACTTGTAATGATCTGCTATCATTTCAACTCGGGTTCATTGCTGGAGGCTGCCTTTTTGTCCATGTTCCTCCCTAGGGAGCCACTTTTTTTCTTCTTCTGCTGTTGTCCTCCAAGCATATTCTGAAGAGAAAGCTCAGCAGCTTCTTCCAGCTCTTCCATGAATCTCATGGTGTGGCTGTGCCTTCCCTGAGGCTGTTCTTGCAGCTTTATGAAACAACCAAAGGACAAATTGAGCACATGATACTCTGGCTTTGTGCCACAGTAGTCCCAAGTAGTGACATAAGGACATACATTGCTGCAAAATCAGAGGTTGAATGTGGTTTGGCTTCCTTCAGTGGAGCTGACCTTGCAATAATACCTGACGTATTGTCCCATGGAGAGTTATAACTTTTAATCAAAGCACTTAAAAATACTGCAACCACTGTTCTTCTGTTGCATTATAAAGAAATCTGGCTCTTCCCTTACTTTGCTGCAAATATTTCTGTTTGCATGTTTGCCATTTGAGGATTGGGGATAATTGGTTTGGCTGTGCTTGAGCTCACAGTCTGGCGAAAGGGAAAAAAAGTCAGATTCCTGTGGTGTAAGCGGGTTTTTTTATGAACTGCTGAGAAGCAGAAATGATGTAATTATAAAATGTTACAGTTAATCCCTTAGTGGTCTTGACATTTGCAAAAGGAAAAAGTGTGCAAATACTGTTGAAGCTCCTGTGATTAAAGCGTACTCAGCATAGTTAGGCAGTTGTTTTAAAAGTAAGGGAAAGAGTCGCTGTGCATCCCAGGTGTGTTACAGGGTGGCAAATACTGGTCCCAGCAGTCCAAGCAGGTCTGTGCAGGCAGTACACTCTAGGGCTTGCAAGTCCCTGGGGTTACCTGGCTAATTGTCCCCTGGAGCTGGGACTGGAAAAGGACAGTTAACATCTGTCCTGAGAAAACCCTTCCAACTCCAGCCTTAATAGAGTTTAATGGTTATAAACTCTAGCATGGTAGAAAGTCAGTGCCACAGCTGGAAGCCTGTGCTCAGCAGAACATTACAGGGTTATTAAATTTCAGGTGTGCTGGCAGGGCCCAGAGGGGAGTTTGTCCATCCAGACATGGAGCAGGTACACCTGGGTTTATTACTTTCTCAGTTTCATTTCTGACTTGTGCATGGCCGCGACAGCGTGTACACTTTGTATAACATGGTGCAAGTTCTTTTAACACTCACCAGTGCATGTCAGCAAAACCCATAAGCTTTATACCTTCCTATTCTTCATTTTCAGCGGGTGTTTGATCCCAGCCCTGCTCTTCCCTAGTACCAACTGCAGTACACGGGCCGCTCCTTCAGCTGCTTTCCTTTTTGCTGAACCCAGGAAGTCAGTTTTCATGGCATATCAAACATGTACGTTCTGGCATCAATCATAGAATCATAGAATCATTTGGAAGGGACCTTTAAAGGTCATCTAGCCCAACCCTCTGGCAATGATCAGGGACACCTTCAGCAAGATGAGGTTGCTCAGAGCCCCGTCCAACCTGACACTGAATGTTTCCAGGGATGAGAGATCTATCACCTCTCTGGGCAACCTGTACCAGTGTCATAAAAGAACTTCTTCTTTTTATCTAGTCTGAGTCTACCCTCTTTGAATTTAAAACCTTATCCTATCACTACAGGCCCTACTAATAAGTCTGTCCGTCTCTTTTAAGTATTGAAAGGCTGCAATAAGGTCTCTCCAGGGTCTTCTTTTCTTTGGGCTGAATAATCCCAGTTGTCTCAGCCTTTCCTCATAGGAGAAGTGTTCAAACCCCACTGATCATCTTCATGGCTCTCTTCTGGACTCACTCAAGCAGGTCTATGTCCTTCTTGTGTTGGGGTCTACAGATCTGGATGCAGTACTGCAAGTGGGGTCTCACAAGAGCAGAGTAGAGGGAGAGAATCACCTCCCTTGACCTGCTGCCCACAGTCTTATTGGTGCAGCCCAGGCTTGCTGGGCTATGAGTGCACATGGACAGTTTATGTCCCGATTTTAATTCACCAGTACCCCCAAGTCCTTCTCCACAGGGCTTCTCTCAGTCTCTTCATCCCTCAGCCTGTATTGATACAGTTGTTGGGTATCTCAGCCTTCTCCTCATTTGTTACCAGTTTGCCAGTCATGTTCATTATGGGGGTATGCTTTCTTTGACCTTCCTTTTCTGGCTGACATACCTATAGAAGCCCTTCTTATTATCTTTGCATCCCTTGCCAAGTTCAGCTCCAGCTGCACTTGGCCTTCCTGACCCCATCTCTGCACAACTGGGCAGTGTCCCTGGGAAGAGGTATCCCTCTTACCAGGATACCTGTCCCTGCTTGCACTGCCTGTGCATTTCCTTGCCCTTTCCATTTCCTAGCCTGTAGTAAACACCAACCACAAGGCTCTCTTTGTTGCCTTAGTCTCTAATTCTTAACCCATAAGCTTTCAACCTGCTCATGGCTATTCTTCAGAGAAATCTCTTCATAATCCATCAATTTCTTGATGGAGAGGGCAGCATCTCCATCCTTCCTTCCTTGCTTGTCTCTTTTTTATTAAAAAATATTAATCTTAATAGAAAACTTCAGCTTTCCCATGCTCCTCGGTTTCTCATGCCACCTGAATTGAAATCCAAAACTAAAGTATTCATATCTACTGTTAGTGTTTGAGATTTAAGCTTCAAGGAATCTTAAATAAAATACTTGATCTATGGAAAATGATACTAAACCCCACTTATTCATACACAATATTAACAGAAAAATAGCTTTTGATAGGAAAAATCAAGTCACTTTTACCTGGTAGTTAACGAATAAATTGTCCAAGCCTGCTGAAGAAATGATCTGTGCGTTTGAGCAATAATTAATTTATACCAGTTCAAAAATTCCTCCTGAGATGTCAGCTGGTGTGCTGCATTACAGCATGAAATATTTAAACCCTGTGGTTCCAAGAACAATCCTAGAAAGTCACAAAAAGGGCAAGAGAGCTGCTCACTGGGCAGTGCTGTATTTCACTTCATGTCCAAGTTTGTACACGGGGAAGAAGACCGTGCTTCTGTGCTGAAGGTGTAGCTGGACTGCCCCAGCCACACCTGCCAGATCAGCTTGTAGACCTGGGCATAGGGAATGCTTGATGGTGGCCAGGGGCACAAATATTTCTGCATTGGTCCAAGCTCTGGTGAGGTGCTGGATCTTCCATCGCTGCCCTTGTGCCACCAGGGATGTCTTTGGGGCAGTGTGTGATCGTGGTGGGCTTTCAGGTGCTATTCACAAGGAGTCCAGCACAGCTGCAGGCAGATTTTTTTGGGACAGATTGGACAGCCTGTAGTGAAATGCAGCGCAGGGTTGAACATCTGAATGTCTCAGGTTCTGCAGCTGTAAAAGGAGGAAAGTATCTCCCTCACGTGGGGAGTTTAAACAGAATAAAGCTGTAACCTATTGTAGAAAATCCTTAATAGACAGTACTATGGAAGCGTGCAAAGGATGACTTTTTGTGTGATAATGTCCTTGAGTTGTGCCTTTCTTGACATTAATGCACGGTGAGTTTGTAGTAGGGAAGTCCTTTGTATTTATACCTTTGTGTTACCATTCCATGTCCCAGCTAGCACCTGCTTCAAGCTTCAGTAAGCAGCTTGCAGACTTCAGGCTTCAGAAATAGCTTGTGCTAAGAAATTTCATTCTTATTCCAAAAAAGCATCACTTCTTTCATCCTTCATGCAAATCCAAGGCCACTTTTAGGGCAACTACAGCAGCTCTGTACTTGCGACATCCCAACCTTAGCTACACTGGCTGCTACCCCTTCACTTCAGCACTGGTTTGCCTAAGCTGTGCAGGTGAAACTAAAAGTCTCGTGTGCTTTGTCTCTAAAATCATAGAATCATAGAATAGTTAGGGTTGGAAAGGACCTTAAGTTCACCTAGTTCCAGGCCCCCTGCCATGGGCAGGGACACCTCACACTAAACCGTGTCACCCAAGGCTCTGTCCAACCTGGACTTGAGCACCGCCAGGGATGGAGCATTCACAACTTCCTTGGGCAACCCATTCCAGTGCCTCACCACCCTTACAGTAAAGAACT
>JANHGB010051779.1:21658-51109 GCA_026283785.1 Coracopsis vasa | reverse complement strand
GGGAGGGAGAAATGCCCTTACTTGTGCCGGGACAAAGTTTCGTGGGAATCTGAAGAGGGTGGATGTCGCAAGACCTTTAGCGATACTGCAATTTGCTAAAATTAGGGCCCAGGTAATATTCTCTTTATCCTGTGTTTCTATGCGGCTCACGGTTAAGCTTCCTGTGTAAATTACAAGCGCAGCTGACCTCCTGCTGAGGAGCTGCAACCTTTTGGCTATAGCATTGCATGGGCTGATGCATCTATTTTAAAAGTGTTCGCCAGCAACTGGTAAAATACTTAACACTGGAAATTAAGCATCGTAATGAGTTTGACAACACATTCAGGCAAATAGTCCCCATATTAATGTTCCAACTTGGCTGCAAATTCCAGAAGCCAAGTGCTGTGCATTAGCATTGCATCCAGGCGGTGGTACAAAGTACTTTGTTTGGCTGATTTATGCCTGTTTTTCCCATAACTTCCTATTAATGGAGCATTCAGATACAGATCTCCACAGAAGGGAGAACTTGGTATGAGTTGTGTCGCCTTTCCACTTGCCAGCTACG
Source organism: Coracopsis vasa (assembly GCA_026283785.1). Lineage (NCBI taxonomy): Eukaryota > Metazoa > Chordata > Aves > Psittaciformes > Psittacidae > Coracopsis > Coracopsis vasa. Next base: position 50,565 of record JANHGB010051779.1, on the reverse strand, counting down.
TGCCAGCTTTGCTGTTCTGTCCTCAATATGTTTCCTCATTTTGAGACTCCAACTTGATATGCTCCAGGAAACACAGATGTAGCAAATTAAAAATATGTCCTCAGTCCCCTCTTTTCATCAGTGTTTTAGAGGTTATTTTTGTTAATTTCTTTTTCCACAAGGTTTGTCTCCCGTGTGATGACATAAAGAAGAAAGTAATTTGGAGATTCAGTTAGAAATAGTAAGTTTGCTGGGATTTTGGGGGAGAGAGGTTAATGCAGACAGTGATGCTCAGCAGTAAGTATGAATCCCACTCCTAAATTAATTGCTAAAAGCACTTATGTAGTATTCATGTTAAAAATGTTTCTGCTATCAAGCCAACAACATGGAAATACAAGTAATATTTCACCTGGTTCTCTTTGGACCAAACTTGGATTTACAAGATAGTCTGTCCAGTGTCCAGAAAGCAGAAGAGATTTTGACTCCTATCTTTCTTGTTAGTTGGCAGTTACTCTATTTGTTTATTTCCATTACCCTATGGAAATACCCACTTAGGGGCTAAGTGTTCTGAAGTCACACCAGTGGAGGAGATAAGAATAAGTGGATACAAACTTCCTGTTACAGAAGCTTCTTGACTTGATGTAGAAGTTGTAATGGAGCACGAGAAGTGCCAGAGTGAACCAGGCTCAAGTTTCAGCTAATTCTGTATCTTGTCACCACTGGTGTCTCCCACCAGCTGGTTCAAAGATGTGCTGGTTTAAATATATTGATTTTAAAATACCCATTTTTAGAAGTAAAGTAGTACATTTTTCTGGCTGCTTATGAGTTGGCTGCACAACCTACTTTTTTTCATGACCAGCTTACCTTCCTCTTCGGTTATTCCTGGGAGATGCTACAGAACAAGGATGAAACTGCTGTTACAGCTTCTGTTCACTTACTTAAGTTTTAAACTAAGGAAAGGCCTCTTTTTTCACTATGGCTTAGTTATTTCATAGCATGGCTCGTATGTGAATGTGACTGGGCAGAGCTCAGGTGGCAGCTCTTTTGCTGCTCTTGTGCATGTTAAGTGTGTGTTGTCCGAGGACATCTATGAAACATGGAAATTTGTTGTTCATAGAATAATGATAGGGCTGAGCATTTAGGGAGCTGATTTTAATTAAAACATGTTTATAGGCTTAGTAGGTCTCACCTGGGGACGCATCACATCTATGGCTGTCCATGAGTAATAAATAGCTTTGGGATTTATAATGAAAGGTTCTTATTTTCCATTTTTATTGTGCCGTATGCTGATCTTAACTCCTCTTGTGGTTTCAGTTGCCAGTTCTTTGCTGACAACTACAAAATATAACTTGTTCCCCATCTGCCAACCTCACCCAGCCATGCCTGACCTGGTATCTCTTCTCACAATCTCCGTTCAGCTGTTCAAACCCCAGGCAGAAGGCAGGCAAACCTGGACACATTATCTTTGCCTTTCACCGATCCCTGTTTCATCCTCTGGTATCATTGAGCAAGACCTTGAACCATGTAATTGTGGGCAGCAGAAATCAAAATTGAATCTGAGTCTTTCTTCTCAGAGTTTTGAGTTGTGTTCTATTACATTTCTGGCCAGTAGAACTTAAAACTGACTTGAGGGTTGGTTGTCTGTAGGAAGATATAAAAGGAATGGGGATTTTACTCTACTTTTAAGCCACTGCTCTTGCTGTAACTCATTTATTTTCACTTCAAATAAAGTGCAGCAATGAAACAAGTTCATGTGGGATTTGCAGATCAGCATCCAAACATGAACTTTGCTTGCAGTATTCCTGGGTCTGTTCACTGTTATGCCCTATGACCAGTTGGAAGAGTTGATGAGCGTTAGACTTTTAAATATGTTGAGGCAAGGCTGCTGTTTAGTGTGCCAACAGCATATGCGGTAATTATGAGAGATTATGCCTGTTCTCAGGGGCTCATGCAAAACCCATACCAAAGAATATTGGTGTGATGATGCTGATCCACTTTGCATGCCCATTTCCAGCAGTTTGAAATGCAGATAGAGATGAGTCTTTCTTGTATTCCCCCCCCACCCCTCCAGTTTCTGAATATAAGTGATTGGTAAATTTTCAGTTTGTTTGCATTTTGTCCTTATGTCTGCTTCCTTCCTTGGCTCCATCCCTCCTGCCTTTGAATGCTGACTAGAATCACTAAAGAGGGAGGCAACAGTTTTCCGGTTGCAGTTCATAAGCAAGGCATGTGCCCACCACATGAACACTGCAATGTTTTCAGTCGTACAGACTTTGCTATAAATAGCTCTAAGCTCTTTACATGTACTTCTCTTTAGGTTATCAGGGGATGTGTTTCAAATGAAATCAGAGACAGGGAGGCCACTGGGAGTCTCATTGATACTGGAGGGAGAAAAAAATGCCTTGGGAAAGTTGTTACCTGCACATGCAAGTAAGATGCATGGCTGTTGAATCATATTTAATGCAAATCATCTGCTGATTTGCATATTCAAAACACATTCATTTATATTTATCAAACCTGTGTCACCCTTAGTCCACTTGAGATACATGTATAGCACAGTGAAAGCTAATTTGAAAACCCGACTTGGAGGATGCTTGTGCTACTTAGAGATGCCTAAGTACCTTCTAAAAGGCACTTCTTTAGATACCAAAGTAATATAGTTTTGAAAGCCCATCTGAGCTAGCATACCACACCAAGAACTGTGGTCCTAAGCGGTGGCGGGCACTGAAGTCCTCAGTATAGACATTGCTGTAGTTTGGAGCCAGCTATATCGTATCAGATGCTCTCCTGTGGCATGTATTCATCAACACATGGGTTTGCACCATCTGCTAAGAACAAAACAAGCCAGACAAAATCAAAATAAAATTCTTCTGACTGGGTTCAGTGGAATGGTGTTCACTCCCAACTATCTGCAATAAAAAATGTTAATAGCAATGCATAAGAATTAGCACACAACTTCCCCAAAAGGTTTAATTAGTGTTACAACTGGGAGTAGGAAACTTCAAACTGGGACAATCTAATAGTGGTGTTTAAATAAAAAAGGATAGTGGTTTGACTAGTTTTAAGAGTATACAGATATCTTCATTTTTGCTTTCAGAATAAATTATGAACTAATTAAACTGATTTTTGTCTGTGAAAATTACGTGAGTACTAAAGCCACATTTTTGAGGTTGGCTGGATGCTTGCACGTAGAGAGGCTGCCAGTAGTTATGGTTAGGATTGTTGATCCGGTATAATTAAGCCCGGGAGCTGAGAGTATTATGAGGAGGAAACATTCTGGTCTTTCATTCCCTCTCTCCGTGTCTCCTCTTTTGACAGAGACAGGACTTGCCTCTCAGGAGTTTCCTTACAAGATGTGAAGGCCTAGTGTGGTGGTGGTGGGACTTTCTCATCCTCCCTGAGCAGGATTTCCAGTCCCAGTGTGACCTTACTTATTATTTCTGTTCCCTTGTGGGATGGGGTTGCTGTCTCATGGCAGCAGCTACCTGGGCAGCAGCTCCATGCTGCTCCTCCACATAGACAGAGGGAAGGAGGAGTGAGCCCAGGCCCTGCTTTCTTTGCACATCTCCAGAGAGCTCCAGTAAAGGTGTTTTCAAGTGCCATGAAGACGGACAGGAGAATAAATGGGTAGAGCAGAGCAGAATAAGGTGAGAAACCCAAACCCAAGGCCTCCTACAAGACCAGGATCTTAGTTTTGATAGTTAGCGTTACACGTTGATGTACAGCAGCGCATCAAGCTGCTCCTGTAATTATGATAATGTTCATCAGGAATTTAGTAAAGATCTAAAACATTGTTTCTTCCCTCAACTGCTGCAGAAACCTTGTTTCCATCACAGCTTTAATCTGTGATGTTCAAGTTTCTGGCACTACCACCCCAAATTGTTCAACGATATTGAATTTCAGTCTAATGCTTTGACATTGAAATCATGTTGATGTCATCTTCCAGATGTTCATGTCTACTGAATAAAAATTGTGTTTGTTTGTTTTATTTCAAATTACAAAAACACATGGGGAGTTCTGGATGTGATCCCTTGTGCTGTACAAAGGCCTGTGTGTCCTGTTAGAAATCAAACAAAACTTTTCTTCATGGTGTAGTAGGAGAGACCTCAAAACACTGGAAACATAGGTGGATTTCTTTGCTCATCCAAACAGAATGGCTTTGTTATATGCCTGAGCCTTGTTGTTGCAGCTGTAGTGACTGCACAGAAGGGAGGCATGCGGCTTCTGCCTGAAACTACTTGTGTTTTGCTATGGTGCCACACCAGGTCTGTGTTGCTGGGTTGCTTTGACCTAATAGTCAGCTATACTTCATTTGTAAAATGAGCTCATAATAAAAAAGTCCATTTTGTCCTCCAGATATGAGTAAATATATTTTAATCTGCAAAATAAATTCAAGCATCCCACGCGTCCCTGTCCACTGGGAGGCTTTGACAGCAAGGTCCATGGCTAACACCAGAGCTGTTGCCCTCCCTGTTGTCTTAGCTTGCTCTCAAAGCCAAGGGTCTGTATTACCCCATGTTTCTTGTGTTAGCACAATACATGGTGATTGAAGTTGAAATGCCAGTGAGCCACAGAGCTGGAGGCTTTAAAAAACAATTTCAATAGATAAGCTGTAATATTAAGTATAGTGGCTCATGCAATGAGTACTTGGTGGTCATGTTAGCATTTTGAGACCCAAGAAGAAGTCAGCACTTGCTGATCTATTAGTATTTTGGCGCAGATAGAAGACGCATAGTTAAACTTATGGTCCTTAAAGTGGGTATCCGAGAACATGCTGATTTTCAACAGTGCTAATGCTTGTGTTTTGACAATGAATCTGCTATTTTTTAGGTGAAATTCAGCCCCTGTGTTCTTTTGGGGGAAAGCAAAATAATATTGTATCAAGATAAATTCAGCAGTTACATTGAGGTATTCACTCTTGAGATGAATTAGAAACTTCAGACCTTTCTGCTGTACCCTGTTTCAAAACTTGAGAATGTGATTGTTTGATACTGCTGCTAATCAAAAAATCCAGTCAAATGAAGTGAAATCATGGAATTTCAGCGTAAATGGTGTACGCAGGATGGCATGCGCTATTTTTTCAAATCTATTTGCAAATATCTAATGAAGTCTCATTAACATGTCACAGAAGACACAGAAATGGAGCTATGGATCATAGACAGCACCATAACCAACACTATAGTAATGGTGTGGCTGCTTTACTTTTTTTTAATGCTTCATATATTTGTCACAGCAACCATATGTAACCACCATGAACCAGAGTGATGGCAGAAGTTCCCGGTTTACAGAGTCTCTGAGCCTACCTTTCTGGTTAATGTCTTGGTGATGAGTATCGGGCAGGTTGGCTGCACGAGAACACTGAAAAAAGGCATCTCTCGTGTTCACTGCTCCAGGTCAGACGTCTGATGTAGCTTTTTGGCTGTGTCTTCATTAATTTTTGCTTCCATTTCTACTGCAGTGGTAAGGAACCACTTGTTAGATTGCAATAACCAAGGAGGAAATAGCTAGCTGCCTAGAAGTTGGGTTGACTGAGTTAAAAGGCAAACCAGAAAATTGTGTCTTGCTGATAAATGGCAATTATTGTTTCCATCATAAAGCACTTAATTTTTTTCTTGATATATTTGTGAATTTGTACCTTGGGGATAATAGGGGTCTGTGTAACTTGCTTTGAAAGAAAGGTTTCTGTTGTCCTTTCTTACTAACAGATCACATGTTCCACCTAGGCATACAGATAAAAAAAGTGAATGTGTGATTTTTCAAGTAAGCTGGGATGGGTTTGATTTCAAGAAAAAAAGACCACTCTTTGTCATTGGTAACTGTCAGTCTTGCTTGACTTGTATCACACTAACAAGGGAATTGCATATTAAAAAATAAGGGGGGGGTGGTGGTTTCATTCTATCATGTTCACCCATTTCCTCTTACCCAGATTAAAGCTGTTTTGAAATCTTGCCTTCCCACCTGCTACTGTAACTGGAACAGCTCTGCTTCAGCCTTTCCTTACCCTGATGTCTCTGAATTTCCTGTCCCTGTGGGTTTGTCAGTCCTTAGCACTACTGTGAATATTCCTATTCCTGTGCAACCCAATATTCGAGTCTGGCCCTGAGCTTGCAGCATATGTTTCCCACACAGTCCAAATTTGGTGCAATATACTGTAAGTTAATCTCCAGTAAAGCATAGTGAAGAGAAAAACCTGGGAAGAAAACAGATGGAGAAAGTAGAGCAAACAATTTGCATATATATATGTCTCTCAGTTAAGATTAGCATTTCCTACTTCGCCTGAAAGGCCCTTAATAAAAATCCAACTGCATGTTTGCCCCAGATCAGCAGAATCTGAGGAGCTGCCCTACTGGCACAGTGTCCCCCCAACCCAGGGGGAGCCCAGCATGGGGTAGGAGGCTGCTCCAGCTCCCACTGTGGCCCCACATCACTGCCACATTGCTGGGATGCTGTGGGGAGAGGGATAGGGAGAGCTCTCTCTGTGGGATATTTATTCCCATTAGCCTTTACAGCACAGAAAACCTAGGTAGGGCTCTGAGTTACTCTACATGGGTGACTGGTGGAGGGGCATGACCATCTATCTTCGCATTTATTTACAGTCCTTCAAGGTTCCATCTGAGCATGCAGCTACAAGTGCTTGGGAATGAACTGCTTGGTGCCTTCTCTGTATTTCAGGTGTGTAACGTGGACGTGTATCTTAGTAGGCAGGTATTTATTATAAAACAAAAAATCAACTTCCCTTTTGCAGAAAGGGGACCCTACGCTTAAGATTCCTCTGAATTTTCCATACACGTGTGGCTCCGCTGTCATCCGTTTCCAGAAACGCACTGACCGACAAACTGTTGAAGTGGTCAATCACAGCAGCAGTACACTGCCTCCATAAAAGAAAAGCGTTGGCAACTATTAAATGCAGCTATGCAGGAAATAAATAAATAAACTGAAAATCACAAATCTCTTTTGTTGCAGCATTGCAGCAGTTAAAAAGGCATAGAAGTTTTCTCACACCCACAGGCTTGAGAGTGCTGTATTTAGAGTGGTGAAAAGCAAATTCCAGTGCTGAAGCTCGCTTCTCTGGAGGACTACATTTGGGTATACTGCCTAAGTCCTGGAAGCAGTGACTAAACCATACTTATTTTTGACATGTACTCCGGTACTGTCTGTCTTTCACAGATTGTGATGGAACCAGATAGTGATCCTGAAAAGCAAAGCCGAACCTAGTTTGCTACTATTTGTGTATTTAATAGAAGCAAAGCAAGAAAACTGTATGATGCTATTTACATTTTTGTGTAAACCTTGTCCCTTACGTGTTGCAGGATCTTGTTCTTTACAGAATGCAGCAACTTCTTAATCCTGTGTTCTCATAAATAATTCATAGGAAAGGGACTACCAGGCTGTAGCTGCCAGTTCTCTTCATTTGGAAACTGTGATTTCTACAGGAATCTGAATTGTATTGTCACTGAGGTCTCATGCATAAATGTAGCCAGGTAGTGTTAGGTTGCATCCTGACACAAGTCCCTGAGATGTATATGCAGCTGAGATGGTTGTTTTCCAGAAAGTTATTCGATTAAGCAGCAAAATGAATTGAGTCTTTACGAATACAGTGAAACTGGAAGAGTTTCAGCGTGTTGTTTCTGGCTTTCTTTCGACATTTTAGCAGCTAAATAAATAAAATCTCAGATCTTACTAAGCTTTTGTCTTTGCAAACTTCTGCAAAGGTGAGAGGCTTCTGGGGTAATAAAGGCTGCCCATGTTGGTTGTGGCAATCCTGCAAAGCCACTGCCATGTAGATCATGTGTCTGCAATTGCTAAAAAAACTCTTCAACGTTAAAAAACCCGAGTTTGGATGTAAGCTGCTCTGCTAGATAAGACTCTTGGAATGGTTGTCAGGGACTTTTTTCTGTACTCGATGACGGTGATCAAAGTGGTTACCAAAATAACTTCTTGCATATTTGAAGTGGAGCATCTCTTGAGGTTGGCTGCAGGGGACACCCTGAGAAAAGCAGGCACCCAGCTACAGCCTGACCGGCAGGGGGGTGGGAATCTGTGATCTGTGGAACCACTGCGGAACCAATTGGGGATCATTTGCTGCTTTCTCTTTCCTACTTTAAGAGGGACATTACAGTAAATAATGTCTGTGAAGAGGAGAGAAAAACACACTGTGGTTTGTTTGACCTCCTTCTCCTTTTGCATCCCTTTGAAGTTGGTAAGTAAATAATTTGGGCAATGAAATCAGCAGTCCACAATGTTCCTTTGTTTCTTCTGCTGCTTTACCTTCCCTTCCTGCTCTCGGCCCTCCTCCCAGCCACTGCTTGATTAGCTTGGGCAGCAAAATGGGTGTCCTGAGGAACTGCTGCAGAACAGGGATTAGAATGTTTCCTGGGAACCTAACGGAGTCAAGCAAATGAAAATGTAATTCAAAGAAAAAGTTTGCACACTGTCTATTTTTCCTGCAAAGTGGGAAACTTCCTCCCTGGAGAAAATACTAATGCTGATTTAAAGGCCGTGAAAGGCTGCGGTCACTGTTTTTTCAAATGGTTATAGACTTGCCTTCATTTTCAGTGGTTTCTTTCAGTATCTGAAGATAGTTTCTGCTGTATTCACAAAACATTGTGACCAGTGTAAGGCTGGACTGCTGAGGGGGAAAGAAAAAAAAGGGCTGCTGTGGATTTATATACTTCTGCAGATGCAGGGCTCAGCCAGCTGCCCAGCTGGTGTAAATGGCGTCTGCCCAGAGACTGGTGGCTTCTGAAATCCCCAAATGCGTGGACCCCCCACACCCCCACTGTCCCTCATGACACCTGCAGGTCTGGGCCCCAGTGCCGCTCAAGAGAATGACTGGGGGTACTCACCTGCCCAGTGATGCCTCAGGCCTGCGATGTTGCCCTCTGGTTTTGTTACCTGCTTGAGCCCGCTGCCAGGACAAGCACAGAGGTCTGACATCCTCATCAGCTGTTCTCTGGATAAGTGACAGGTTTAGGTCATGGTTGTATGGTGGTCTCTCTCTTACATTATAATGGCACAGTAAAGAGCTGATGCTCTTGACCCAGGTTTGGCAGTGGAAAGACTAGAGATGAAACACTTAACTCTGGACTTTACTCCATCATCTCAGAAAGCAGTGCAGGTTCAAACCCGTTTATGTTTGCAGCATGCATGATTCTGTTAGTGATGGACGTTAGAGTAGCTGTACGAAAACCTGATGTTGTCAGACCACACAAGTGAATTTGGATGGCATCTGGCAAAATGTCTTGTTTTTTTCCCCTGGTCTTTTCTCCTATCCCACATGAGCAGGGAGGGCACAGGTATGATGGGAAAGGGTTGATTTCTGTCTTAGATACTTATCTTTTCTTATGCGTAACTCAAATCTTCTTTCAAACACAGGCCCAGAATCCCTTCCTGACTCAGTTATTACTGTATCTTTTAATAAGCTGGAGTTATTACTTCAGGGAGAGCAATGTGGAAGACAAGACTAATCTCATTTCTCCTCATGGGGCTTCTCATCAGAGCTCGCAAAGCCGTACCCTTGATTCAGTGGCATTCTCTTCACTTTGGCTGTATCTATTTGCAGCTGTGGCTCTTCAGAAAACACTGATTTCTGGCTGAACCCAAAATTTAGGTATGCAAACTTAGTTTTCTGCTCTCTCCTCTCAAGGGAAGGAGAAGTGGGAAGGAAGGACAGGCCAGCAGCCCTCCGCTGGCTCTGCTCCCTAGCCTCCATGCAGGGTAAGGGAAGCACACCTTGTCTCGAGAATCAACATGAAGGTGGGCATGCAAAGGGATGTCAGACTGGGAGAGGAGACAGAGAGGGAAATAAGGCTGCTTTGGGTGTCTTTGTCCCGTTGGGAAGACATCAACAGCCAAGGGGCAGCAGGAATCTGTAGGCAGAGAGGCTGAGAAAGGAATGCTGGGTGCCCAACAGGGTAGAAGAGGGCAGGGAGCCGCTGGCTGTGTGTGTGAGCGCTCCTAGGTATAGCACGTATTTAACACTGGAGTGAGTCCAAGTCAGTTATGAATTGCTTCGTGAGGGTAAATCAGAAGGATGAAAAAGGCAGCTGTTTGCTGCCAGGACACTGTAGCAATGCTTCTGAAAACGCACTTTGATACCATGCTGTGTAACCATTTTGTAGTTGGCGGCATAAATATGTTTGGTGAAAGGTGCAGCCCATGGAAACTTTTTATAGCAGCTCTGGGAAAATCTGTAGCCTCTTCCCTAACTTGGGGGCAATGTGCTGAGTGCGTGGATAAAGGCACTGCGCGTATCCATTTGTGTGTGTGAGCAGGAGGTGGAAAAGCCCAGGGAGCAGCAGAGTAAGAGGCAAGGACTCAGCTTGTGCACTGGGCTTGGGAAACAATGGGAGGAGACAGCCTAGCCAGGTGATTTTGGGTGACTGGAAGGGTACCTGAAAGAACCAGGTCTATCCCTGCTGCGTCTGGGACCACCACTGTTTTCCTGAAGCTACAGTATCTGTCAGGGGTGATGTGCAGGGCAGCTCATGGCGTGGGGTTGAGCTTGGTTTGGGGCATCAATTTCACCACCTACATCCTTACTGGGCAGGTTAGACCCCTTCTGCCCATGAGCCAGCAGCTATGGTCAGACCCAGCCCAGATGTAGCTGCTCAGAGATACTCCTTCACCTTGTCCTTCATGTATCCACAGTGCATGTATCTGAGGATGGGAAATGGTACTACCTGCCAGCCACCTGATACCTCCTCCCTCTCCCTAAGGACATGCACTGATATCTTCTAGCCAGGTCCCAGGTGTGGTTTTACATGCACGCACCGTGTGAGTATGGGCAAGGTGCAAGCGGTGTGCCCGCTGCCACAGCAGGAAGTGTCAGTCATGGTTCTCGCTTCTTGGGGAGTTATTTCCATTGTCTGCCATAGGGGACTATTTTTATCTGTGGTAAACAGCCTTAATTCCAGCGCTGTGTGATCTTTGGTGCAACCTGCGCATAAGCCAACAGGCAGGAGCCCACAATCCAGGAACCACAATCTTGATCTTGATTCAAATGCCCATGGGAGTCCTTTTACAAAGCATGTTTGATGTGCTTTTAGTAACTCCTGGTGCTGAGGAGAGGTTTTATTAAATCTAAGCATGTTTAGACTTTCTGGCTGCTGAATACCTTGTGCTCAAATATTTTGCTTTGCTCTGGTCCAGTGAGAAGCGATGAAACCTGGATGTCTGAGGCAAGGCTGCCAGCTTCTTGCCAAATGGGGTGATAAAAGCAGTTCTGAGAAGTAATGTTAAGTGAAAATGTAGTGTTAGCAAGGAATCCTGTGTCAAAATGACTGGTTGAATACATGTATTTCCAGCCAGAAGAGCAGTGCCTATAGAAAAAAGTGTGACATCAGGTATTTAAACCATGGTTTTCATAAGGACAATCCATTGTGTTTTCAGCTCAATGTATTTGAGGTTTGGGCAATACATTTGTACTGAAAATCAAAATTTCATGTGGAAAATAATGATAAGAACAAAACTAATGGTCACACTGTTCACATTTTTCATTTGAAAATGTGAACAGAGATACACTTTGAATTCCTTACAGTTTGCCTCCATGTCTGAGCTCTTGGTTATACAGCGGGGTTAAATTTGTAAATTTTTTTTGTCAATTTAGTCATTAAATCTTTAATCATTCAAATAATTAATTCTTTAATGTGAGGTTGATGAAGCAGTGGCACAGGTTGTACAGAGAAGCTGTGACTGCCCCTTCCCTAGCAGGCTGGATGAGGCTTTGAGCAACCTGGTCTAGTGGAAGGTGTCCCTGCCTGTGGCAGGGGGTTGGAGCTGGATGATCTTTAAAGGTCCTTTCCAACCCAAACCATTCTATGACTCTATGAAATCTTTCTTTGAATGAATTATCAGATCATGAGTTTTAGTCTATCTTCCCTCTACACCTTCAGACTCCTTCCCTAGGGTGCATTTTCCAGCAAATTTCACATTGTCTCATTTTTTGGACATTTTTTCAGTTCTTGTGGTGAACAGTCTTTTGTCATGACCATTTCCTTTGAGGCAGGCAGACAGGACAAGAGGCAGCAAGGGACGTTGCAGGTGCAGGATGATGCTGTGCTTCACTGTCGTCATCTGGAGTGTTTGAATGACCACGTTCCGCTAGTGAAAAGTCAAAAAATAGCATTTGTGCCTTCTTCTCTCAAAAGATGTTCTGGTGTTAATAGGTTCCAACACTGACTCAAGGGCAGGGGTTTACAAAAGAAGTTTCTCCGGGAACATGACCTCATGCAACCTCGACAGAGGAGGATGGCAGGCTGAAGTCTCTGGAACACAGTTTTGCCAGTTTACTTTCTGCAGAAGTATAATGCTCTGTGACCTGAACAGTTGTCAGGGTCCTACCGTGATAGCGATGACTTTTTTTGAGGAGTGCTTTGCACCACAAAGTATCCTTGGGTTTGTACTGAGGTGACAGAGGCCAGAGCACAGCCCAGCAAGATGAAGACTATGTGAACACTAAACTTTTCATTTTAAAGAGTTCATCCCCATGACATTTGGTTGTGGTTGTGTAACTTTTCCCTTTGTTTTCCCTTTCCTTTTCCAAAAAGGATAAGTTGCAAACTAAGCTCCAGTTACTTTATTTTCATCAGCCCAGCTAAAGCAAATACTTACAGTTAGAAACATACAGTTTAAATTAACGGTCATGAGCAGTTTTTTTTCACTTCATGGTAGTTGGCTACACAGGCAGCAAGGTTGTCCTATATCGTGCTGGAAGCAATCTGGTTTTACACTGCCTGGACCTCTGTGACCCCTCCTGAATTCAGAAGGTTGATAGCTCATATACTCTATTGCTCCTTATATTCTTATTCCTGCTGCAGAAAGTTTCTATTAAAAGATGATTTGCTCAGGAGGCCAGTTTGCCTTTCATCTTGAATATTTTCCTATGCATTCTGAAATCAATATATTGGATAAAAGGCTTGAACAACAGATGTTTTTTAAAGCATGTGAGCAAGGAGATCTGAAAAAATGTATTTAATACATTTTATGGTGATATGATTTTGGATCTATGTCTCCTGTTCACCTCTATTCCAAACATGAACCTGCAACAAAATTAAAGAGCAGGCAACAAACCTAGTAATAATGCTGTTGTTTGTGAAAAAAGCATTTGAGTTAGATGAAATGGCAGTGTAATTATCTAGTAGCAAGTCAAAGTTCGATAGCTTGGAGCTTATCTTTGCACAGCATGTCACTTTTCCCCCAACCACCAGTGTGGCACATTTCTTTATCAACACTTCATTTCTAGTTGTTCATTTTTAAATAGTCTTATCAAACCTTAACTTTGTTTCATAGTGATTGTGGAAGGAAATTCAGATAGTAATTAAAAGGCACCGACCAAAACAGTTTAACCAAAATATCCCCAGAAGTAAAATTTTGGGTAGTTAAAGTGAACACTGTGAATTCCCAGCTCTGCAGGATTCTTTATTTTATTAACACTTCCAGCACCAGCTTCAGTTTTGCACTGATAAGGGATAACAGTATACAAGACTCCTATGTAAAGAGTGCCTATGCCTTAACTGATTGAAAACATGATTGCTGGTTATATGCACATGCACATGGCACTAGTTCCACTGTTATAATAGTTTCCGTTATTTGGAAGATTCAGCAACATGAAATAGTTTAATCTTTAATATATACATTATAAGTTACTAGCACACTTTTAAATAGTTCAGTAAAAATTGCTTTCTTTAGTAGTCAAGGTCTCTTATGTGATACCTGCTTCCTTCGCCTCCTTGGATGCTTCCTGTTTTCTGTGTCAGTCCCCACATCCCCTCCCCGTATTTCCATGCACCTTTTCCTGTTGTCATACGTTCTGCTGCAGCTGCTTCTCAGGCGCCTCTCCACCAAGGGAAGGCTCCTACACAGTGCACCCAAAACACACTTTGCAGGCACCTCTCCTCACCTCTTGAGGAAGCAGGTAGCAGCGCTTACATCTCCAGGTATACTACCATGGAGTAACTTACCCACCATTAACGATACACATCCCACATTTGAAGCCCCTCTTGTGTCTTTGGTTTGTCCCCTGCACTTTTTCTGTTGCGCCAGTGGCACAAGAAATCCAACAGGAAAGCAAAATGAGTCAGGTCTGTGACAGTACATAGTTAAATCGTGTTTGTGTTTTCATGTATGATTCAGTTACCCTCTCTCTGATGGCTCTTTCTATGGAAATAAAATGCGGAATGATAATTGGGATAAATCTGTTTAAGGAGGGATCCTATCTGTTACATGTGGAAGTGCATCATCAGGGTTTCAGTAGGGTTTGGCTGTAAAACAGAAAGCCAGAGAGACTGTGTTTGTATGAGACTGTCAAATATATCTTAGTTCATGAGTGTTTCCAACCCTCCTTTCTACTGCTTTACAAGAGAAATAAGACTATGTTTATTTTAGTTACTTACGTTCCAACAGCAGCTGAGGTGGAGTATTAAAAGATACTTTTTTAAAAGGTGGAAGCACACATGAGACACCATTATGTGACCACTATTTTCTTACACAATTTTTTATTGAAGAATAAATTTTGTTTCTCTTCCTCGTTTCTTATTCTGCTGCAGGGGATGGATGTGGGCACATGGTGATGTATCAAGACAGTGGGACCCTGGCGTCCAAGAACTATCCTGGGACATACCCAAACTACACTCTTTGCGAAAAGAAAATCCAAGTGCCTCCAGGAAAACGCCTGATCTTAAAAATTGGAGACCTGGATATTGAATCACAGAAATGTGAATCCAGCTACCTTACCATCCAGAGCTCTTCAACATTGCATGGTATGTAAAAGATAAGACAGTGGTCGATACATGAACTGTTAAATGTGTGACTAAAAGCCAGCTCAGCAAAATGCAAGAAATGTCAGCCTTTGTCCTTTCCTCCTGCTTTTCATATTCAAGTGTGTTCTCAGTATGGGAGGCCGTTGCCCCTCACACCTTATGTTGTTCTGCAGAGGCTGGGGGTACTGCCATGCTGCACTGCGGAGGTGCCACAGGGGCTTGTGCCCAGCTGTGGCATATCCACCCGAGAGCTCTGCTCTCAGACCTGCAGAGCTGTACTATCACAGCTTTGGTACAGCAAATATGTGGATCTGTATCAGCCCTGTTCCCTTCTTGGGTAGCGGAAGAGCTAGCTCATGAACCAGGCAAAGACAAGATGAGAAGCTGGAGTCAACGATGCTGCATGTCTCTGTTTCCTAGTTCAGGGCTCAAAGGGGAGATAACCTTTATTATTGCTAGCTATTAGTTACTGATAACCTTTGCTGATGTACAGGCTTTAATACTTGCAGATATTAAATGCACACAGCTGGTCTGCAGTCCTGTAAGAGATTTGCACAGGAAGATAAGTCAGTAATCTGCTATAGCTGTGCACTTAAAACAATCATAATGACAACAGGATCTTACCCGGGGAGAACCCGGGGCCCTCCTCAAAGCGGTTTTCCCAGCCAGTTGTTGCTGAAACTTTTGATCTGCTCTTTCTGGAAGAGTCAAACTGATTTTCAAGTCAGTGTGCCCTTTTTCAGAAGTCCAATTAAAATTCAGGGCTGCAAGGAGTTCCACGGTGCAGGAATAAACTCATGAATCCACAGCTCATAAAACTTTGCCTGCTGGGAGTGAGTGATAGCCCTTCAGCCAGCTGAGGCTGAATGTGCTGTATGGGACTTATAACACAGAATGGATTCAGTGGGAAAAGACAGGGAAGAGATGAACTACACAGAGCCTCTGCAGGTTTTCCAGCTCACCCAGCTCATTGCTTAGCTCAGAAAAGTGAGTGGTTTTCCTAAGATGAGGACTCATAAGATGTCTTAGTAGTAAGGACGAATGATTACCTTTCATTCATGAGCATGATAGTCCTATTACTCATCCCGTAAGATAAGATCAAGTGAGGTATTAAAGCTTGCTCCCAAACCAAGGTAAAGGTAATTATTGTTCTCACGGGGGAGGTATTACATTATGAAAGAGCTTCACTAAGAGTGGGCAGTGACATGTTGATATCTAAGCCTTGCACAGAGCTTGTTTTGAGGAATAAGGAGCATCTCTATTAGTGTGTGCTGTGACTTTTTTGTTTACTTCCTTCTTTTACTGTGAGGTTGATGAGACACTTGAACGGGTTGCCCAGAGAGGTGGTAGATACCCCATCCCTGGTAGTGTTCAAGGCCAGGCTGGATGGGGCTTTGAGCAGCCTGGTCTAATGGAAGGTGTCCCTGACCATGGCAGGGGAGTTGGAACTGGATGATCTTTAAGGTCCCTTCCAACCCAAACCATTCATTCTGTGATTCATTTCAGAACCGTAAGTAATGAGTTGTGTTCACCTAAAGTAGTCTGTCTGTACTTGGCAGTAAGAGATAGTTTAGTATTGCATTATCATATCTTTGAACAGTTTTTATTGATGCTATCTTGACATTTCTAATCAAAGGCTAAGCAAGGATAAATAAATATATTGTTTTCTGAAGTGAAAAATTAAACTTACATGTTGATTGAAATTCTGGCTCCTTACATATCAGCCTGAAGACATCTTCACATAGTTCAGTCCTGCAGTTACTCAGCCTGAAAACACAGAATACCTGTGTATTAAGCAATCAAATCCATATAATGAATTTCTTTAAAGTATTCCCACACCCATTTTCAGACCTGATTGGCAATGTCTGATGCATGCGGATTATAATTTGCATTCTCGGTAACGAACTGCACAATTAGCAGATTTTGCTCATATCTGATTAAACAAGTTTTACGGCTTAGGCAGACATACCATCTGTAATGGTTTTTGTGGTCTGCAGCTCACTGTAGACTTTCCCACTAGAATACCTACAGAATCTCTTCAGGTAAACCCATCCAAGACAACATAGAAATAGTGCTATATGCATACAATCGCGATATCACTTATGTTTTAAAAGACACAGAGAAACTCTGATCTCATATATGAATTTCAGTTGTTTCAACAGTTTTGCTATAGCTCTGGGTTTTACTATGCATTTATGTAAGGAAAAGAAGATGTGTAAGTAAGCTCTGCTAAGTTTATTCAGGCTGTTAAGTGTCCTTTAATATAGCTGCTTCTGAGACCAGATTTCCCCTTCAAAACCCTCCCATCTACAGGCAGGTTAACATCTTCCCTTAGGCCAAGAATATACTGACCTTTGCCATCAAAATTCTTTCATAAGATGGTGAAGAGTTGAAAAGATTTTGCAGGCCTTGAAAACATCTGAACAATTAAAAACTAATCTTTGTATGTTTTCTGTATTTGACCTGGGTTTAAAAAGGAAACCTAGAACGCTAAATATGAAAGCTGGCAGTGTGAATGTTGCTCTTGTTTCAAATTAGCCAAGCAGCCCTTGCTCTTTATTTAACAGGTTTGCAATTATAAGACAATAAGGTCCAAAGGGAAATATGTTTTAAATACCATGCCAATCTCTTCACTTCTATAGAAGACAACAGAGTGAATGTCAGTACACTTACAGACATCTACTGAGGAGTGTATCTGAAGCTTAGAAGATTGGTCAGAGGCAAAACACTAGCTTATGCGTGTAAATATAATATTAGTGTAAACAAGTCTTCAGATAACAAAGTATTGTTTTCCTTTCAGATTTCTCTCACATGTTGTCTTTACATTTAACTCTGATTCATTTATTATTATAACCTTCTACTGGGATTCATGCAGTACAGCACGAGTAACTCAATTTGTGGTTGGTGTATTATGTTCCATGAAGTAAGGGAAAGCTGTTATATACAAATTAATGGATTAATTGATTTATGTTAGCCATAACATTGATTTCTTCACTTTTGTAGGTCAGTGACTACAGATTAGGCCGCTTGCATGAAAATTTTATTAAAATTCAGGGCATTCATCAAATTTTGTAGGCTGAGTATTACAAACATAATTTCATCCTAGCAAAGCATGTAGCATTGCTCTGTATGCAGGTCTGCTGAAGCCTCCCTACTCAACTGGGACACAAATGTGACACTGCAGTTCTTACCTTTGATAGTTCTCAGCTTTGATGGACTTGTGAAGGCAGCCATTGCATTTAGATTTCTCCAACATTGCAGTCAAAAGGTGGACATTAACTAATCTTTGTGAAGCTCTGAAACTGGAGACTTAAAGTGGCTGAACACTGTATCTCTGTGTTATTACTCTGCAGACTGTTTTCCTCAGTGTTCACTGAGGAAATGAAGAAATGAAAACTGTAGCAAGCCTTTTCTTTCAAACTGTATCCAGACAGATGTGAAAATATTAATCACCATTCAGCAAAGGTAGTCTAACGTCAGTTTTGGTGAAACTGAGTCACCTTTGTCTGACAATCCTTTAAATATTAGCACAGCTTGGCACATGTTGTCTCTAAGATAAATAAATAGATGATCATGCTCTATTTCAAAGGTATAGCTTTGCACTGGATGAAAATACAGGGGTGCTTGTCCCACTAAAGTAATCTAGAATGAAAATTTAATATGAAGCATGATCTCATGCTGTAGACAAGGTGCAACCTTTACTGAAATGCTTTTCTTCTCAAGTTAATTGCATTATCTGAGCATATTAAAAATAACTGAGCTCTGAATAAGAGCTTCTGATTTTTTAATTAGTTAAAGGGATATGTGAAAACAAGATTAACCATGTTGGCCCTGTAGTTCTCAAGAACAAAACTTGCACTGCTTATGAAGGTGTAATATAAATGTTGTAAAAGTTTGACAGGAACTGCTTTTAGTCAGCTTCTTTTCATGTTTTTATCAGATTTCTGTACATCTTTTGACCCTTTTTTCTTGATTCCCCCCCCCTTTCCCCAGCTAATGGCTTAGTATTTTTTCCCTTAATTTTGTGAGATGATCATCAGTCTTGACTGAAGAGAGATTAAAGGAAGAGATAAGTGCCTACTTACTTCTTCATTCACTTGCAGTCAGTAGGAGGTTGATGTGTTCCTCTGGGGTGGATGTCAGATCTGCTGAGTGACTAGTAATAATTTGGAGAGTTAGTGCAGTTAACTTGTTCTTGCATAATTTACAGCTGGTAACAAGCGTGAAATAGACAAATTGCTGAAAATGCTCTCTCCTCCCCGCTCCCAGTTGCTAAGGGTTGCTATAGCTAAGGGTGTTATTGAGCACTTACTGATGTGCGATGGCTACAGAGAGAATGTGTGTGTGTGCACACGTGTATGTGTGCAGGAGAACCGAGTGCTTCCGGATGCCTCCTACCTGTCATTATGATTTGAGGAGATTCATCAAACCAGTCTTCCCTTATTATGTATTGTTATAAATGTCTTGCTTGAATAAAGGGTGTGTCCAGATTTCTTTTTTGCCCCTCAAAGGAAACTTGTTATTACAATATTGTTTCTGGTATTTCAGGAAATCCAGGGAAATGCCCAGACATGTTCTCACTGAAGATCAAGTTGAGTGGTTTCTTAAGTCAAAACTCTTCTAACAGTTGGGTTTCGCCTGAGTGGTGGCAGTATGCTGAGGTTTCAGCTTTGGAAAGATTTATGGAACAAAAGATGTCTGCATTTGTTTTAGCAAATGCACTCTTTTCTCCCCCTTAGCTGCATAAAGTGTGTTGCGTATTTTTCTGTGGTTTTTGTTAAGCAGCTGCAGTTCTTTACTCATGATTCCTAACCGTGCTGCTTTGGGTTTGGCTAAAACCACAGCCATGTTAGAAGTCAAGGATCTCACCTGAGGTCAAGCAGACAGATCTACAGCCTGTGCAGATGGCCTAGACTCTTTTTAAATCGTAATTACTTCTCCAGCCTGTCTTTTCCTGGATGCCTTTTTCTTTCCTTTTTCACAGTCTTTGGTAACCCTTTGGAAACACGTGTTGAACGTTATATTTGTTTTTCCTAAAATGAGAAATGCTTACCCCTCAGCCTGAGGTCAGACTGTGTTGCACAGTTATACACTGAATAACCAGGCTGCCTCACCCTGGCTACTCTGTCAGCTCATATCTACTGAGTATTAAACATCACCTTATGTCCTGCAAAAAAGGACATAGAGCAGCACTTTTCGTCTCCTGGCACGTCCTTGCAGGTAGATGCTGGTTATCCCTTGTGCATGCTGGGTTGGTGCATAGATGACCTCTCCTCTCTGGGGAGAAAAAGAGTTACTGCTTATGAAAATGAAACATTTATGTGAATGTGGGATGGAGATGAATTTCAAGAATGCAGATGTTTTCATACAATGGATCATTGCAGATTTTGTGAGCTCTTTGTGAAAGACTTGCACTCTGAAGTGAAGTAAGCATAATCCAAGTTCATCATGTCCGCTGACCTTCCCCAGCTACTGAGATACTTCCAAATTGCTTTAGTTAAAAAAAAAAACCAACCTGCTAAATATAAGGATCAAAATTTAAAACATTTACCCCAAACAAAGGCATTAGGAAAGGGTAATCCTGGAGAGGCCAATCTGTGGGATCATTGCTACACATTGCTCACCAGCCATGGCTTACACTGAAAGTAAAGGCAGAAAAGTTGCAGAAGATTCTCTGTTGAACAGAAGACATAATAAGTTGATATCTAAACCGAGTTTCTCAAAGATCTCTGCAAATGTCGAACTGCAGATTTCAAGTGGTGTTGAGGAATGTGAAAGCAGAATGGACATAGTGGACCAGACATGCAATAACTAAAGCTGAAAATAATTGCTTTTAAAAGGAAGCAAAAGCCTTACAGAAGAGGTAGAAAGGATTAAGAACTACAGAAACAAACAGCATGTAGGCATGCCAGCTGGTGTGAGAGAAGAGAGTCTTCTAGGCACAGCACTTCTCAAGGGAAGTAGAAAAAATAAAGGAACGTAGTTCAACAAAGCAATCTCAGGAAATGTGCCAGAGCCTGGTTGACAGTAGAAGTAAACTAGACCCCATAAAACCAGACAATACTGTAAAGATCATCAGATTTGCAAACCAACACTATTATGAAAAAGACAAAAGCAGTAGACTATTGCTAACATTTAAAAAATAAACAACACGTAAAATAGTTTCTTAAGTCTCCAGAGGAGCCAGCCAAAGGATATCTATGAGGCAATTTACTGTGTATCTTGCAGGATGTTAATACTGCTTGGAGACAGCGTTTCCAAAATAAAGTATTTAATTTAAGCCACCTAAACCATACCAACAGATCAGAAGTTCTGGATGGAAGGCATTCAATGTTACTTTAATTATAGAGAATATTAAATTAGATACATTCGAAATCCTTAGGTCCCCAGTAGCTCTCCTGCAGAATGAAATAGATAAA
The DNA here is from genome assembly GCA_026283785.1 of Coracopsis vasa. Lineage (NCBI taxonomy): Eukaryota > Metazoa > Chordata > Aves > Psittaciformes > Psittacidae > Coracopsis > Coracopsis vasa. Next base: position 29,408 of record JANHGB010051779.1, on the reverse strand, counting down.
TAGGAAATAAGGAATCTGGAGCGAACAGACGGAGCCACAGTTGGGTCAACTAGTTATCGAGACATGAAAAGAAGAAAAGACCCTGGCATCTAGATGTAGTAATACTGAAATATGGAAAACACCTACTCAGTTTCATGACATGCAATGTATCTGTTTATTAAATCAAACCCTTGTCTTTGTTCTTAGTAAACAAACCAAATAATCCTTCCTACTTACCCCAGCAGAGCTCCAGCCGAGTCACTTCAACAGGAAACAGGGAGAGAGATCAGCATTCACGACTTGTTTTTCAAGCTGAATATGCAAAACAACCCACCTCGCAACTAACATTAGAAGATGAAAAACTGATAACGTGATCTGGCAGTTCTCAAAAGGGAGCTTAAAAAACTTTTGGCTTAGTCCCAGGCTTAGGAATTAAATGTTTATCCAGAGTCAAGTCCAAATGTTGCAGTAAAAGTTAACAGGGCCCTATAAACAAGTTTCACGTTTTCATACAAGATATAAACCAAGGCTTTCTCCATCATCCCGCTATTCCACTGTGGTTGTACAGGATTCATATAGACAGCCTAGGGAAATCAATAAATCCTAGGTGGAATGGACAAAGAAGATGGAGAGCACATATAAGTAAAAGTAGGCAATAAAGTAGTGTTTTTGTCACCTCAAGTGCAAGCGGAAAATACAGACTAGTAAATACAGTTTTCAGGTGAATTTTAGTGTGTACCGATGATGATTGGTTTTAATCTTCTAATGCCTATAAAATCTCACAATATAGGTATTCAAGGTAGTAGGTATGTCAATGGAGAGCAAATCTATTGTGCATATAGGAAGTGCATCTAATTGAAGCAACCGCAAGCTGAAATGCAGAGAGCCTGAGAGACTGTCCTTTACCTGGCTTTACAACATTAAAGGAGGTGGAGGACTGCTATATGGAAGTGTATTAATCCTAGGCCCCTTAGTTTTGAGCTACTGATGGGAATCTCTCAGTACACTGGAACTGTTCTTGGCAGATGATAACCATAGCCTGGTAACCCTTCTTAGATTTATTACTTAACAGTAGAAACATGTCTTTAGGCATTGCTTGCTGATTGTTTCTGAACTTTGGCTTTCGTTTGGATTATATGATTTTATGTGTCTTATTTTATTTTTTTGTATTTTATTGGGTTTGCTTATATGTGTGATTTGTTTGTATAATTATCTGGAATGTAAGTAGAGTTGCTAATGGAGGAGACACATAGCCCTAATCCAGCCAGTGTGTGATTGAGTGAATCAGTTGTCTAAATTATACCTGCAGAGTAGATAGGTCACTGCCAATCGCTGCGAGGGAGAAAGCCAAAGAGTACTTGTGAGAAAATACCTAGAGACAATCCTTGAAAGAAGAAAAGGACTAAGTCTTTCTCAGATGTTTTATTCTGAAGAAATGCACTGCCTTCTTGTCTTCTTCCCCTTTCTCTCTCTTGATAAAAAAACATATCTAAGTTAGCACTTTTCTTCTCCCACTGCAATCTGACACAAAAGACCACCTCAAATAAATCACTCGTGCAGTTGTCTGGTATGACACAGTGTCAGATGCTGTCTTTTTGATAAGTTCATTTCCTAAGCAATTTGTTTAACCCTTTTTATAGACTTTGTTTTCTCTGACTAAGTCGTGAGTCATTTTTAACACATGAGTACTCCAGGGAAATGTCACACTCATTGCTTGTTTCTCTGCCTGCTTTGCTTTTCTTTGCTGTATGATTTTTATAAGCAAAAAGACAGAGTTCCTTCTTTGGTTTGTTCAGTTCTGCTGGCAACTGGCTGTCATTGGCTCCAATTGGGCTGATCTTACAGTTGATATAAGGCAAGTGAAATATTTGGGAAAGATTCCCTCAAGAGAATCAAGCAAAATGAAGATGCTCTTAGGAGCCTGTTAGGAAGGGCTCATCAAATTTGTGTCGTGCTCTGACTGTCATTTCTTGTACCTCAGAAGTCAGTTTCAAGTTGTATCCACCACCAATAAAATGAGGTTGTCTAGGAAAAATCAAAGTGATCGCTTTTCATCCCAAGGACTTGCTTTAGGACACAAAAGCTGTCATTCACCTCAACAGAACAGATGGGCTGAGGGCTTCTATAGGGACTTGTTTGTTTTTTCTCTTGGGGAAAAAAAACACCCCAACTGTTTGCCATTTCACAAAAGCTTCTTCTTAGCAGTTTATATTGTAAGCATCCTTGGAAATTCAAAAGAAGTGTACCCCAACTGCTTGGGATTTTCTGTGTCATCTGTGCCTTGAGTGCAGCCAGGCATAAGTGTTTGCACCCAGGTGTGGTGATAGAAGGCAAGAGAAAAGACTGTGGCAATCTGAAAAGAAAGCTCCCCGCGGGAACTGACTTCTGAAGAAGGAAATGCAATTATTAAAGAGTCCCAGGCATGCCTGCTGTCACAAGAAAGGAGTGTCCCAAAGACTGTTCCAAGATACTGCAGTCAGTAGCTGTAAAACCCTTATCTAATTCAGTGTGAGCACAAGGCTCTTGTCTCCCTGTCCTACTCCCTTCATCTTCTTCCTCTCGTTCTCTTTTTTGTTTGGAACTCTAGACTTGAGCTGTAGACTTCAATGGTCTGATGATGTTTATAAAGGGAAAATAAATCAAGAAATTTTCTGAGTAAAGTGATACTGCCTTGTGGTACAGTTCAGCTTGTGGCACACAGGTTCTTGAGGGTCAGGTACCCTGCTTGTGATCTTAGTTTCTCCTGAACGGCTGCCGTGCTACACCAGCATGAGTTGTATGTGTCTGGAGAGTTTATCTAGGGGACCCTGTATAGATCCCTTGGATTGTTTTTGAACATTCTGTTCTTTTCTCTAATGATTTACTGCTGGTTGTAAGCACTCTGTACTTCAAAGGCCGAAGGGCATTAATCATTCTCTTAAGGCTTATGTGGTGAGAGACGTGGATGCTGGAATTGATACCATGGAGAGACAACTGAATTCTGGCCACTCCTTGTCAGGGTAACTTTGGAGCTCATACGCCTAAAAGGGCTGAAGCCAAAATCCTTTTGTCAACAGCTGGATTGGTACTGAAGGAGAATGTGTGTGTTATGAAACTCTTTGCTAATCATGAGAATATTCCAACCTAATGATGTCATCTAAACTTTTGAATTCTTTTATGTTTTGTCTGTAGGGCCATATTGTGGTAATGTGATGCCTGTCCCCAAAGAAATTATTCTGGACAGCAATGAAGCGACTATTCACTTTGAGAGTGGATCCCACGTGTCAGGACGAGGCTTTCTGTTGTCCTATGCCAGTAGTGATCATCCAGGTAAAGAGAAATCCAGTAGTAGTAAAGGATTAGTGGCACGGTCCCCTGTATTTAGTTATCTTCTCTACAGACATAGACTTCAGCCCAAATGTTTCATCCTTAATATTTCCAGATTAGCATGTACCATGATATTTCTGATAGCATGTGTGCAAGAAGCAGTTGTAACATTGACCAGATATAGTAGCTGCTGAAATCTTACCTACACAATTTGCAATACAGGCCCAGTGAAAGAGAAAATTAGTACCTTTTCCTTGAAGCTCTACTGTATTCTGAGCGCCAGCATCTACCACACAGTGACAGGATGAAGGGATAGGAGAGATTAAGATTTGATTCCTACATTTAATACTCTCGGGATATGCACAACTTTGTTGAAGGCGTAAAGCATAAGAAGAGTAGAAGAGGGAGATGGAAAGACTGAGGGGAAACCATAGCTATTGCTTTCTATTTAATAAAATTGTTTTAAGTATTATGCAGAGATATCTTTAAATGTAATTTCATGTTTAGCCAAATATTTGTATGTCTACATCCTGCAATGGGGATTGACATTTATAAACTTTTCACAGATCTAATCACATGTTTGGAAAGAGCTAACCACTACACGCAGACTGAATACAGGTAAAGGGTGTTTGCTGCTTTTTGTGTTCTGGCTTGCTTTGCTCTATCTGTCATCTGGTCCAATTGTCAGAAAATGTCATATAAGGCAAGTACAGCCTTGGATTTCTGGAGAAGTGATTTTTTTTGAGTTCTGATGCTCAAAGGCCTAGTTGTGAGAAGCAGTAGTGCAGAGTGGAAGTCTGCGGCCCAGAAAAATGAGGGAATGGAGTTACAGAGCTCTCAGCAATTCTCATTAGGGCATACATATACATGGTATATGTAAAAAGAGTTTCCACTTTGAAATTCAAAGTAGCCTTAAATTCCAGTGCTTCTCCTGAGAGCAGATCATGTCCTAGCTGATACAAGATTATCTGAGGACAAGCTATAATTTCTTGGTTCCTTGAACTTTGTGATAGGATTTGAAATGGTAATAAATTGTGCTCTTCTGGCTGCTGCCTGGATGTGCATGTAGGCTTCTTATCTGGGCTGTGCTGAAAACTCGTGTGGTAGCATTTCTAGAACAAGAGAATTAAACAGAAATGCCCTTGCAAAACTGCTTTTCTGGTTCTTTGTGTGCAGTTCACTCATCAACGCAAGGGCGCATTTATTTAAACCTCCTAGACTCAGATCACCAGCCAGAACTTACTGCTAAAATATTTATTGGTTTGAGAGCATGTCTTCTGTACGAGCTCGGTTTTGTGTATCATCACTACAGTTCATATTTTAAACAAGCCTCTCTTCTCTCACTACAGCAGATACTGTCCTGCTGGCTGCAGAGACATAGCAGGTGACATTTCTGGGAATATCGAAGAAGGATACAGAGATGTAAGTGCACAGGATAATGAGGGAAAATTTGTAAAGACAGAACAGAGAAGCATAACGCAACTGGGTTTCAGCATTTGCTGCTTGACTTTTGTCAGCAATTCCTCCCAGCTGTGTTAAATATACCTTTTATTATCAGTATATGAGTATGTTATCAGTATATAAGCACACGGGGACACTCTTCAAACAAACCAATCAATTGTGTGAGAGCAAAGTCCATTGACTGTCAAACACTCCTACTGACTTGTGGTTTCTGGCTTTCTAGAAAAGCCCCGCATAAGGTTTGTGCCTCTTGAGGTAGTGCTTATGGATGTGCTAAATATTCCTACGACTTCAGCTTTTACTTGTTTGCAGTCTGTGTGCATTTCCCTAGTCGGAAAATAAAATACACTGCCTAATCACCTCCCATTGATAACAGCCAACCTCTGGGGTTGTTCTAAATGCTAGTTCTTTAAAGCAAAGAAGTTGCCTGAGTGGTTGCATTTACCCACAGTTTGTATCAAACAGTGCTTTGCCTTCTCTGTGCCCCTCACTTTGGACTCTCCTGCTGTCATGGCTGTGAAATCTTTTTGTCTCTCACAATGCAGCAAGTTTAATCATACTACTGAAGTAAAATCCCACCCTATCACAGATGTACCAGTTGCTGAGTTTCCAAAAAGTCAGTGTTCACGTTTAACCTGTTCATCCAGTTATTCAGGCACTCCGCTCCAGCCTGGAAAGTGGCAGAGCTGAAGAAACAAAGAAATGCCACTTTACATTCTCATTATCTGGAGTTATGCCTGCCCTTTCTTGGGGTGATTAGAAAGAAAAGCAGCACATGGCATGACCTCATGCAGATCTTATCTGCGCTGAGGAATTTTTGAATGAAATTTCCCCTCCATTGCTAAGGGGGATTCAGCTTTTCTGATGGGAAGAACCTGCAGGGTTCCCCTAGAGACCTGCTGCCTTTTTATTCCCCCTCTCCCAGCCCTCCCTGGGAGGGACAGCTTGCCAGTGTAGCTTGTCCAGTAGCGTAGCCCAAACTGGGTCTGTGTGAATGAGACCAATCTCTGCCAGCAGCCCCTGGGAGTGTCTCCTTTGCACCTTTCCACTGGTTTTTCTCTCCTCTACCCAAGCCCAGGGGTGCGTTATTGCCACCTGATTCCACACAAGTTGTCTTGGCTGTATTTTTCAGCATTATCCACATGAGATGCTGGCAAATGGGCTATACTTAAAACCGAGCAGCAGCTACTCAGCACATAGCCAAATCTCCTAATGTATGTCATGACTCAAATCCTAAGGTGCAATAATAGTTAGGTCTGCCTTCAGGCAAGTCCATCAAGTAATTACCATTTTCTCTTTGCGAAGAAGAGTTGCCTTGCCTTTGACTTTGTTTTCCTAAGGAGTGACACAATAATTATTGGATTAAAATCTCACAGCACCTTCTCAGAAGCAGATTATTTGCTTTTTAATTTAGAGGGGGGAGGGTGGAGTAGGTGACTTTTGGAAACATTTTCCCAAAGATTACTGTTGTTCCTCACTCCCCGCCTCTTACACCTCTTGAGCCTTTGCCAGATTTTATAAGCTCTAACACCTGTGTTCTAGTGTCTTGGAAGTGAAAAGATTAGCTGGTTGTCAGACTGATCCTCTGAGCTTTGGTTTCTGCCTTTCAGACCTCGCTGCTGTGCAAGTCGGCGATACATGCAGGCGTTATCGCGGACGAGCTGGGCGGGCAGATCAGCGTCACCCAGCAGAAGGGCATCAGCCACTATGAAGGTGTCTTCGCCAACGGCATCCCCTCACATGAGTGAGTACCAGCAAACTGGGGGGCTGGCTCCAGGAGCAACCCCAGGGGCACAGATCTCTGCTCAGACCAGCAAAAGCAGACAGGGATGCCTTTTTTAGGAGGAGAAGCTGTTAGGTGTAGGTGTAGGGGCTTTGGGGCTTTGTTCCTATGGATTCATTAAAATAGTGTTGGCATTAGATGTCATAGGAAATATCATATAGGAAAATGTTCCAAGTTTTCAGTGGCTCTATACCATGTAGTGTGATATTTTCTTCTTTCTTCCTTCTGTTCCTTCCAAAACATATTTGCAAATTACTTTGTTAGCAGATACATGAAAGTACGACGTTCTGCAACAAACACCTTTAATCGATGTGCTAATAAATCACGATAAATTCAGGTTATAGTTTAAAAAAAGCTAGGAAGAGTGAATAAATGCGAAGTGCAGTTGAGCCATAGGGGATTTAGCAAACAACTTCTTAAACATTGTACTTTTGTCATGTTCAGAGTTTTACTCCCTTAGAATATTTATAGTAAGGGTGTTACAGTTACCACTTATCTTCTGACTTTTAATTGTACTGTTGCTGAAGTAGAAATAAATCCTCTAATCTCTATCCAGCACAGTAAGCCCTTCCATCAACTGCCTCTGTCACTCCTGTTGGTTTATATTTTTTAGTTTAAATGTTATCTGGATTTTACATGAGGTGCTTTTTTTTTTTTGTAGGAAGGGAAATCTCAGTCCCATAGCCTGTAACAGCCAGGGGAATGTGTCTTTTTTATACCTTTTCCTGTTTTGCCTATGATTTCTCCACACGCTCCTGACAATTTTACAATCATGGATTCGTTCATGAAAAAAAACAACCAACCATTCATCTGGTTTGTTGCTGTGTTTAAACTTCAGCACACATAGAAATGCTTTATATATAACAGCACTGGAGTATATAAGCCGGGTAGGATGTAGACCGCTAGCTGAAGGCCTGTGAAGCCTAAATATTTCCTATTTTTCTTGAAAGTTGATTGCCAAAGAAAATTAATATAAACTTGTCTCAGGCAGAGCAGGACTGAGAACTCAGCTTAGGCACCAAGTCCCTCCGTAAAACAAATAATACAGATTCTTCCACGACACACGCCAGCATAGTGAAACCCTAAATTAAGTGTTTTGTGCCTTATCTAAAGATGTTACAGAACTTGAAGGAGGTGATCCTGGCCCTCTACTCTGCTCTCGTGAGACCTCACTTGGAGTATTGTGTGCAGTTCTGGTGTCCTCAACATAAAAAGGACATG